>BSBN01001094.1:600000-830655 GCA_027924645.1 Cunninghamia lanceolata
TGGGTTAGTGGAAGTTGGAGAATTGTTCAGATAATATTCATTTCTTGTAGTTGATTATTGTACTTTATTATTCATATGATTACTTGTGGCATGCGTGCCAAGTTGTACATTGTATATTCTTTATAGTGCTAATACCTAGTTTAAGCACATGGATTTGTAAGATGTAATTTCATTACTGTTGATATGATTATGGAGATATATCTTTTAACTGTCTTATGATGTAATTATGTAGTTTATTACTTCAGTAACTTTTATGTTAGAATGCATACTTTACAAAACATGAGTGCTATAAAACATAGGGAAAATTTTAAAAAACCCAAAATAACACTCATTGTTTTCTTTTTCCAAAAAATATATATTTGAATAATTGTTTCGTGCTACCTATTAGCCCCATCCCAACTATTAAACAATAAAATGATCAACCACTAATCAAGTGGCCCTTCCATATTTATAATTTTAAAATAAATACAAATTTGCATTTCATATGTCTACAACCCCAAATTGATACTATTATACAATTATGAGTTTGATTCTCAATGCTTTCATTCTTGTACATGGGGGATTCTAAATCCATCTAATCCAACTCCATATGGCTATCTAGTTTTTGCATAATGAAGATCTAATTTTCATTTCATAATTCTTTCATCTTTGCTTTCAAGCTCACCATACAATAGATCTAAGGTTAATTTATAGGTAATATATAAATATTAAAGCCAAATGGAATTCCATAACTAATAGAATCAATAGATTGAAGAATACCTTAGAAAGAAGCAAACAATCCTTGTCCAATTTTCACGTTTAAAAAAATCAATAGAGAAAAAGAAACTTCAAAATACCATTTCATCCCATTTATCAATTTTTGCAAGGGGAACCCCTACCTTCACACCCATTAATTTTCATAGGAAGCCTTGCTCGCACATCTTGGAAATATTCATTCAATTTATTTTATTTGTTGTTTCAATGGGAAAGTGAAACTCCACAGAGCTCCACTTTGTTTCAATGGAGCCTTTATTTCCCAGTATTATTTATGTAATTGTAAGTAAACAAATTTATACTCAAGTTGGCATGTTACTTCCCCTACATAGAATTCATCTCTCCTGTTTGGAATGATTCTTCCCTATTCTTGTGGGCAATAAGTTGGTTCCTTTGTGATTAATTATCATTTAATGTAATGCAAATATTCACTTTCTTTCTCTCTCTTAATTATCTCCCTAAAATGATCACATTCATTCTAATACAATCATTTTATGGTGGGGCACACTATCTACCTCTTATTGTTTTTATCACTTTTCATAACATCCAACTATCAACCACTGAGCTACATCTATAGGGCCTTTGAGCCACCTTTTTGGATGTTTTAGCTATCAATTAAATTTTTATAGCCCTTGGGTCACCATTCTTTTTATGGCTGCTAAACCAATCTCTTCTTAATGGTCCTTGTACCGATCTTTATGATTCCTAGCAATAGAGCATGCTAGACCTATAATATCTTCTCTTGCTAGCTCTTTATTCTCATTCCTTTCTCTTCTATGACTATAAAAATGTCCTCTTACATGTCTACAAATCATTCTTTCTATAGATGTAGTACTTTCTCTTATATTTATTGCACGTATGTTAGATTCAATATGATGTGCTAACACATTTTATAGGTCATATTATTCCTAAAGAGTTTATCTTACAGATCACAATTTTGGGGGCAAATACCTTGATCAAAGGCACCATATCCTTTTTATGTGTATATATATTATGATTCCTAGCAATAGAGCATGCTAGACCTACTATAATATCTTCTCTCAAGATACCTCTTTATTCTCATTCCTTTCTCTTCTACACCTCTATAAAAATATCCTTCTCTTACATGTCTACATATCATTCTTTCTATAGATGTAGTACATTCCCTTATATGTATTGCGTGTAAGTTAGATTCAATACAATGTGCTAACACATTTCATAGGTCATATTTTTCTTAAAGAGTTTATCTTACATATCTTAATTTTGGGGGCAAATACTTTGATCAAAGGCAACATATCCTCTATGTGTGTGTGTGAGTGTGTGCGCATGCGTGCTTACATGTGTGTGTGTGTGTGTGTGTGTGTGTGTGTGTGTGTGTGTGTGTGTGTGTGTGTGTGTGTGTGTGTGTGTGTGTGTGTGTGTGTGTGTGTGTGTGTGTGTGTGCATGCGTGCAAGTGTGTGTGTGCCTACATGCATGAGTGAGTGAGTGAGTGTGTGTGCGTGTATTCAATTTTTTGTACTTCAACATAGCCATGTTTCCTAGTGACATAAGCCCACTAAATTGGGGGAAAATGTAGAGTGAGAATTGCACACCTTGTAAATTATACTTTGTAAATTTCACTCATGTAGCATATTTTGGGCTTCATTTTACCTTAGCTTTAGCCAATTTTCCCAATCCAAATGCCAATTATTTATTTTCCTCTATATTGTTATTTTTGTTTATGTGTTTCCTAGTATTTCAACTTGTTCTTGATGTTTTTATCATTCTAATAGTTTTTATTATTTTTGGACCATGCTGAACACTACTATGTAATAAGTGTCCCCTATAAAGTAAAATCCCTATGCTTGTTTTAACCTACTCAACCAAACCCACAATTTTTTAACAAGGCTTTCGATGCATCTTTATTTCATGTTTTCCTAAGATGATTCTTTATTACTTGATTTAGAGGCACTTATTTTAACTCAAATGAGATTTATCTTCCTACAATCTATGCTTTCTCTCCTCAAATTCACAATAGTAAGTTTTTCATTATTTCTTCTTCATTCTTGTTGGTTGAAACATATTATTGTTTACATTTTCTTTTGAAAATTGTTCTCTCTTGCAAAATATTCCACAAGATCCCAAAATTTCCATAGATATTTGTGAAGAATGAAGATCCTTTGGGAATTCAAGAATTCACAAAACAAGCATTTCAAAGATTGTGAGCTTCCATGGGTGTGAGGCATTTTAATCTTTAATCATGCATAATTATTTTCTTATTATTGTAAATTTATCACTACCCATTTTAACTTTCATTATTGTGGATGCGATAACTTATTTGTAAGATTTCACTTTCCATGAATCTCATTCTTCTCTATTTTCATTAACTACAATCTCTTCTTATTTCTATTGTCTCCTTCTTCCAAGCATTGGAGATTGTATGTGCTTATTCCCCTCTTTTGGAGGTGACATTCACATATATTATTTTCTCCATTGCTTTTGATAAGATAAGTGGCTAAACAAGGGAGTTGATCCCTATTACAAAAAAGACCAGAAACACAAGAGACAAAAACCAAGGCCACAAGGGCAAAAGAACAGGGGAAAAAACCAAGATAACTTGATCCCAAAAGCATCAAACTAGGAACGGCAAATCGACAGCATAGACACCGTAGCCTAGCTGGAGAACAATAGGGATCTACACAACATCAGATCTCAATCTAGACACCCTAACACCCTTGCCCTAAGGGCGCAAGGGACCTTTCTGCCTATGCTAAACCATTGTCTAGGAGGGCTCTGAAACAGGATTAACAACACGTGGTGAGAGGGGAGTCTCGCCTGAAACCACCAACAAAGAGGGCTTGCGATGAATCCCAAACAACCCCAACAAAGGCCCACGAGGGGAAGATGAGCCCGAAGAGGGCAAAACTGAAGCAAAAAAAATAGGAATAGAAGGAATAGGCCAACCTGAAACAGGAGTAGCCAATAGATGAGCAGCCAAGTGGTCAGAAGAATTTAGGGAATGAGAGGGAACTGTAGTAGCAACTGACACCACACCCTCAGAGGCCGTCACAAAAGGGTCAGCATCTCAAGAGGAATCATCCCCCTAGGACGAACCGTCATCCTCCAAAGTGCTAATATTTAGGTGATCTGGGAGAGCATCTTTCCACCAAGTAGTAGCACCCTTACGACGTGAGAGGGGACAACCAAAGGCTAGATGACCTGTAGAAAAACACCTTCTACATCTAAAGGGAATACCCTCATAATCCAATATTTGTTTCCAGGGCCTTTCCCCTACCATCAAGACCACATCCCCATGAAGAGGTTTAGAAATGTCAATATCCACAAGAATGTGCGCTATCATGGAGTGCCCTTCATATCTTCCAAAAATTGTCTATATCCACAAGAAATGTCAATATGAGGGGCACCTGGGAATGGTTTGAAGCACACAAGCAAAATGAGGCAAAATGTCACCAAAAAAGGCAAGGGCTTAGCTAAATCTAGAAATTTTTGGATTGGATCCCAATAGAGTAAATGACGCTTGTACTAATTTCATGTGACCAATCATCACATTGTGTGTCCTCAACTAGCACATTTTAGTTAGTACTCTATTCATGTATTAAGTCTGTATTGTAGGAAAATAGAACTTACCATCAGATTTGGAGAAGAATGGTGCCTAGAAATATTTATAGCAAGAAGATCTATACTACAAGTACAATAGAATAGAATCCAAGGCCTAGATACCCCTTGATTTCTAGGGAGATTGACTTTAGACTCATAAATCATCATGCCTATTGTGAAACAAGTCCTTATTGGTTTAGAGCACTACATGAAAGCATGCCAAAAGGGTCATTCTCTAGTGATTTGAATTTTACATGTCATTTTTTCAAGTGGCATGGACTCTCATGTAGTTACTATCTCTTTCATATACCTCCTAAGCATATGGCAACACAACTCTAGAAGATCAAATTTACCTCTACAATTAGCTGCCATGTCACTAACTAAACTTCCCAAGTGTCCAATTACCTTACCAAGATATATAGGAATCATTAAAATTCTCATTTACTTCCTTGGACAATCTCTTTTTCATATTGTTCCTCTTTATTTACAAAACCCTAGATTTGTGGCACCTATTCTTTGAAAACCTTATAGGTACAAACAAGCAATTAATCCTTTTGAGCTATAGCTCAAGATCTATGGCTTTGGTTTAATGCTTCTATATCTACAACTTAGACACTAATATATTAAGAAAATATACACAACACTTTTAGGTCTATTTTGCCATTTTCAATAAAAAAATGAGCATGTAGCCCCTTTCATTATAAAGTAGCCATGAAAGAACCTTCAAACTCCTTATGAAGTAGACAACCCTAGACCCACCATGTTCACCACCTTACAACATGTGGTACTTCCCCATTTGATGTCATGCAATTGGACCCTCAATACATATCACATATTAGTCCTCAAGACCAATAAAATATGATTTAGCACTACCACATGTCCCTTGTATTCATTCTATATCACCTCATTCCACCAAGAAAAAATGTGAATGAATATGAAGACTTTCCCCTTTTGTTCTTTATAAGTGTTTTATTAGGCTCATCCTCAAGGTCAAGAATCAAAACACTATTATTGCTTGAGATATTATCACCTTGCTTAACAGTTCTTATAAAAAGCCAAATCCATTATTCTTTGCATTAAACTATCTGTTCAATCCATTATTAGGATAGAATAAATTAGTTTTATTGTTGGTAGATTTATCTTAAATAACCTCATTATACCTTGGGAATCTAGATAGAATGGGCTCAATAAACTATACAAGCTGTCCTCCTCATTAAACTTTATTCCAAAGACCTATGATCATATTGACTAGACCTTTGTACTCAAAATTTTTCACTAGCTTGCATTTGGAATTTGCATGCTCTCCCATATCCAAATATTATTTACTAATGCCAATTCTTGCCTTGCTAACAATCTCTCCCGTACGATATTTTTTTGCTACAATGCTCCATCCATAAAGGTTGGCCCTTGCTCCCTTACTACATGTATTGTTGATGATTTGAGTGCTTATATGAAAAGTAATGTGGTTAAATGTAGGTACACAAGAATAGATAATGTGTCATAAAGAATCCAATACTATATCATTTTATACTTGCTTACTTTTTACTATATATTTAATTTGGCATGCATGATTCATGTAGATTATCATGCACACAAATGTGGGGGGAAACATAAGGGCTAAATGTGCATACTTTTCACTTTTTATCTCTATTTTATGATCTTTGTAGTACTCAATCACACTATTTTGGACACAAAACAACTCTTACCCAACATCTATCATTAACCCATAACCCAATTGAAACTATAAACCACCTTAGTCCTAACCAATCCACATTCATAGGCTTCTTCCACCTTAGACTAGGTTGTATAGTGTGGGTTGGTCCATTGCATTAAAATTTCAAAATTAACACAAGAAACCCACTCTTACAAAACCCAATTATTATCGTATTAGAAGACGCTAAGTTGTGTGATTATGAACTTGTATTTAGGAACATTATATGTCATTAGAATTTTTCAAGCAATCAACTATAAATTATAGGGTAACACAAATGACAAATTTGATTCATAAATACTATTTTTGCACTACATTGGTCCATGAATTCATCAACACCATAGGGTCTAGTTACTAAATTGCATGCTTTACATATTTGTAGTAATTTTGTTCATTTCTAGGGGCTTGATTGCTATCAAGAGAACCCAAGGGCCTTCCCTCTATCCTAAGCAACTCCCACTATTTTTCTCAACAAAACCACATTCATGAACAAGTTTAGAAGATAAAATCTGCACAAATTTCTAAAGGTCGTGTCAACAAAGGGCAAGGTCACACTACCTGGATTGATGCATATGACATGGCCTAGTCTAAGACCATGTGGCCTATTCTATAACAGTTGATTCTTGTATGAACCTAGTCTTCTAAAATTCTCTCTCTCTCTCTCTCTCTCTCTCTCTCTCTCTCTATATATATATATATATATATATATATATATATATATATATATATATATATATATATATATATATAATTCTAATGTTTTCATCATTTGTCATATTATTTCAAGTCAATCAACAATAAAATAAACTTTTCATGTGTGTGGAAGGGGGAGGATTGGATTTGATGATTTAATTCAATCTTAATTAACATAATAAAGAGATCGATAGCATTTTGTTTCTTTACACTTTTCTTTTCAATTTCAATTCTCTCTTGTAAGTGATTTAATATTCCATTATCTCTTCATGTTTTATATAAATATTTCTTAAGGTTTCTCTTTTATATCTCTTGGTTAGTCTCTTCCTTATTCTCTGGTGGGGGCCTTTTCTAATTATGAATATCAATTTATGAAATCTAATAGATCTCACTATACTCAAACATTGGCTTATTCCTATCTTACATGAAGATGGATCAAAATTATGATTTATAATATTATACATAAATTCAAAAAAACATAAATGTCTATTTATGAAATCTAACAAACTTCACTATACTCAAACATTACTTATTCCTGTATTTCATTAAGATGAATTTGAAATTAAAATTTAAAATATTATACAAAAATTAACAAATACATTTAATTCTAAAAACCTTAAAACATTTTAATACACCACTAAAAAGATGATTTACAAATAAATATTAAATAAATTCGTAAATACTTTCTACAACCATATTAACATATTCTTAAACCATAACAATAATACCATTCTATCAAATACTAATATTACAAACCATAAAATATATTTTTATTGACAGAGGTCAACCTTTTGTTAAATTTGCTGACCTCATCTAACAAACCAAAAAATGTATCCACTAAAAATTTCACTATTGCCACAAAATCCTTAGTTAGCTAATATAAACTAGTAGTTGCAAGTAATTTATGCATAACAGAATAGCTGTATCAATATCTCATCTGTAGCTGTATCAATATCTCATCTATAACTATAATGTATTTAGAAAGAACATATTTCTAATTTTATATGATTAGGGTGTATCAATTTATAATCATAAATTTGAAATGTTACATTCCACGAAAGACATTGGGAAATAACTTTAGAAATATTGAGAAACAAATCGAACAAGAAACCTTCCAGTGCCCTTTTTAACGTGTTTATTGCATTAAGTTGGATACCAACTTAAAAAAACTAAACAAAATTATAGCTGGTAAGCAGCAGCAGCTGGTCCCAAACTGTTGCTGCACTTTAAAAGGAATACACATTGTTTTTATTCAGATTAAAACAATAAAAAATAAGAAAAATTGTGATTACATTCCACTCATAAAAATTTAGAAAATTTTTAAATTGAAAAATAAATCCATAAAATCACAAAAATAAATAAACATTAGTAAATATATTAAATTTTATATATTAAATATATTAATAATTAAATATCTAAATTAATTATTTTAAAATATTAAATTTTTATGCATTAAATTTTATAAAATACTAATAGACTAATTTTATAATCTTTCTCCTTTTAATACTACCTACAACCTCCTTGCATTCATTTCATGTGGTCTTCACTTTAAAATATTCCTCCTTTCGATATTTTTGTGTTGTTGTATTTGATATTCATACAAATATTTTTATCATAAATGAGTTTTGGTTTTGTTTTAATATGTGGGCTTTGGTTTCTTATTTAACTTCATGTGAGGTCAATTTTATAACCCATATCATTTTATTAAACATGAGCTTCTTTTGGCATTCGGGCTATGGTCTAATTTATTCACCTTTTGAAATAATGTTTAAATATGTATGAGCTTCTTTTTTTTCCTCTCCTTGCGCCACCCATGACTTCATACATACATCCTCTATACCTTCTCTATTTCATTTCTTAATTTAAAATAAACATATACAATTTCAATTCCTATAATTTTATATTATTCAAATTCAAATATTTGCAAAAATGTTAAAAACATTTATTATTACAATCGAATTTACAATTTTAAACATCACATGTAAAGAGATGATATCACACAATTGATTAGAAATATGTATGAAAAGCGTTTTAGCCACCAAGAGTTTTGACAACTTATCCAAATCATATACAGCTTGCCCAGAGCCTTTTGTTCAAAGTTGCACACATATCCTTGTCTTTCCAAAGAGCCACATACCTCCTTTCAAGATCTAGCCTTCATTTTCAAATTAGTCAAATAGAAACTCTTGAGAAAAAAATCAAAGCTGGAACTTCTTCTGGGGTCCCTACTTTGAGACAATCCACTACCAGATATACAATATATTTGGCTAAAACTTATTGAATTACATACAAAGCATCCATAAACAGTAGTCACACATGGTCTTTGTCCAATGATCTATTGAACATTATGCCCATTAACTTTGTAATTGTTCCACTTTTGGAGCCTAAAATTGCATTCCAGAAACTAAGTCTCCTCTCATTGCAAAATATTTAATTTAATTGTAAATGAGACATACAAGTAGGGGAAAAGCACCAATAGGTGAGATAGTTCCAATGGTTGAGATAATATATGTGCATTTAAGGCCCAATATTTTTTTGAAGTTTAGTACTAGTAGTTGTGATTTTAAGGTTGTTAGTGTTACTAAGTAGTAATAATTGAATGAAATGTGCCCTTCAGATTTAAAAAGCAATCAATCATGTGATGCCACATCAGCTCACCAACAAAACATGACTTAATGCACACCTATTGGCCCACCCTTTTTTTGGGAACTATTTGACACCTCAATAAAAAGCATACTGATGTGCCATCATATTTGATGATGTGACCCTGAAACCTTAGTTATAAGCAGGGGTGTTGCCAAGTAAGCTACTGTAAAAATTTTAGAGTGATTTGAAATTGCCACGTATGATTTTGAGAGGCGTGAAGTTAGGGTGCACCATTAGTGGGTCTTGTCCTCTAAGGTGCTTGTCATCTTGTGTGTTTTTTGGGTAATCCAAATAGAGATATCTGAACAAAGTCAAAGCAACAAACAACTATTTACATTAAATTAGTTGTCTTGCCAAGCCAACAAGAATCTCAAGAAATCACATTTCTGTACATGATTCAAAAATTTAACAGACAACAACATTGGCTGTACTGACACCACTAAATTAAATTGGTAGGGTCCATGTAAAACAAACATTACTAAATTAAATTGTTAGGGTCCATGGAAAACAAACATCATCTCCCGGTTTTCCAATTTGAATTACTCCAAACATATTGATTGAAAATTATTGTCTTTTTCATTAAAACACCAAAGTGAAGCATATCTTCTAGCACGATACTATTTGTATGGATGATGGCAATAAGGGCCTATTTCCAGTTACAGCTTACACCTTGATATACAAGGTCAATACATCTATTAAAATACATATATTTAGACTTTTTTGAGGCATTGAAATGCAAATTGTTTCAACTTAAATTGCCAGACCAAAGCCCAGAGGGCGGCTTCAATTATTAATTTAGACAATTCAACATAATTCTAACCAGAAGAGCGGAGGATGCACTCGCAAAAAGTAAAAGTGACAATAAACTCAACAAAATTCTGCACCATAACTTCTGTTTTCTATTTTCATAGTGCTCAAAATTTTGTGAAACTTAGTGTCCCCTATAACCAAATGGCACCGGACTCCGGAGGTCCTTGTGGACTGGTACTGTGAGCCTGTAGATAACTGCAAGTGGGTGACGCTGATCACAAATGCTTTGGGGGCTTACACGCCTTGTGCAACTGAAACCGTAGTGGTTACTGTGTCGCATTTGGTCCTGTGGAGCTTGATTTGTTACAGAATTTGGCTAATAAGGAAGGATTTTCTGTTAAGAGGACTGGATTTCGGAGCTTTCTTCCCTGTGCTGCTGGAGACAAGTGGGAGTCACTTCAGGTGCGTGTGCATCATTCCTAAAGCTGTCGCTATGGAAAATCATGCCTACTTTCTCAAGATTCTCACCAAAAAACTTTAGAGGAATCCAAATTCTAAAATGAAGTGCTCTGTTACTAAAACTACAAAATACATTCCCGACACATTTCCTCAACCAATACAGTAAAGATAACTATTCTCTCACCATTTTATAAACCAGATGAAGGCATCACGAGCAAATGGATGTCCAATAAATGGATCACGTTGCTTGTTATAAGCAAGCTAGACTGTCATACAAAATATTGTGTTGCAAAAGGCATTCAGTGGAATTCCTCTAGTTTTAGAAATGATTCGAGGAAGTTTGTGAAACACCAACTCGCTTCTAAAACAAGAGGAAACCACTAAATACAGGCGAGCTTTCATCGCCTTTCTCCATTCTCCAAATTATCTGCAAAAGCCTCACAAAGCACACTCGATGTGTACCTAAAAGTAAGCCTGATATCCTCACAATGTACCTAAAAGTAAGCCTAAGCCTAAAATCAGATAAGGCAACTAAAGATTTATCTTTCGCAAACCATATGAAGACATTGCAAAAGCTACAAATGGGATTCGATGGCCATAGAGGATCTGCAGCCACCTCTATAACATGTGATTTTCAAACAGGCCCAGATTTAAAATCCCGCCTCAACAAAACAGCAAATAAGTGACATATAGAAGGAAGGGAAATTTTAAACTTAAAGAACCCAGATTTAAACAGAAATAAAAACTACCTAGATCTATTATTGTAAAATTCAAGAGATAAAACAGAATCCAAGATCAAAGATTGTGAGTATAAAAATAGAAGAACTATATACGTACAGCCCATTTTATAAGATAAAAAAACAGCTCTTTCAACGCAAAAAACAATCACCAACAATGCAATCCTAACAATGGTGCAATCAAAACGGAATTTCCATCAAATAAATTAAAAGAATAAATAAGATCAAATCTACATAAAAAACGAAACCCCGCATACCCTAAAAATAATGAAAAAACAAGTAAACCCTTCTGTAAGATTAAAGAAGAAAAGACAAACCTGGAGAAGGAAATTATCAGACGCGTTGCACTTCACACATTTTAAAAACAGAGCTTTCTGTTTCTATTTTAAATCCAACATCTACTCTCTCAAATCCTCAAACTACTTTGCATTCCCTGGGGAACCCTAGCCCGCATACCCTAAAAAATAATGATAAAACATGTAAACCCTTCTGCAAGATTAAAGAAGAAAAGAAAAACCCGAAGAAGAAGATTATCAAACGCGTTGCGCTCACACATTCTAAAAACAGAGCTTTCTGTTTCTCTTTTAACTCCAAACTCTACTCTCTCAAACCCTCAAAAAACTTTACATTCCCTGGCAAACCCTAACCCGCATACCCTAAAAATAATGATAAAACAAGTAAACCCTTCAAGATTAAAGAAGAAAAAAAAATCTGGAGAAGGAAATTATCAAACGCGCTGCGCTCACACGTTTTAAAAACGGAGCTTTCTGTTTCTATTCAAACTCGTACCTCTACTTCCAGTTATAAGACTTCACATTACACCGTCACTGCTACAAATAGCCATGAATCATTTAAACGTTTTCCCATTTACAGTGTCGCCCTTACGTGTGTGCATGAACGGAAAATGCAATGTATTAAGGTGGGTTACTAACCTGGTGGCCGAAGCATATCCCCAACAATTTGATGCATCCGCTGTGTTATGGCTTCCTGGAAAACAGCATAAAAACGGTGGAATTTTTTTCCCGGACAGAAGCGGACGTAGCATCCCGGAAAACAAAAAAAACGGTGGTTTTTTAAGCAAGCTAACAGCCAGGATGACGATTTTCAGGGAGCAAAAGCTCCCACTAAGAAGCCTATCGGCTAATAAACATTTTCAATACTAAAGCTTTTAAATACGTTTTAATGAGAAGGGCTAAAAATTCGTTGATACTGCTTATCCGCTGCAGAAATCAGATAATGTTAAAAACCACCTACATATTAAAGCAAACACAAAAGTGGTAGTCTCATGGTAGTCTAGAGGTGGAGCATATAGGGTTAACGCCTACTTTCACCATACAAAATTAACAGTGTCCTACAGCCAATTTTTTATAACCTTCCAACAGTTCAAAACACTGGTTCCACATGTGTATCCGTATAGTCAAATTTTATAACCTTCAACAGTTCCAAACACTATTTCCAGTATGTGCAACAGTCCAATGCGCTATTTCTACTCTCTTTTCTACAACTACTTTTAATTTAGTCTTTCGATCTTTGCATTTAGCTATGATCTTCGTTTCTAAGATTATTCTCTTTGTTCTTCGTTTCTAATATTATTTAGAAATAGGTTTAATGATAGATAAACTGCAAATAAACTGCTCTAAAACTACATGTTCACTATGGATAAAAGTTATGGAAATTAAGTATAAACAATTATGGCCGGAATAGTCTAATAAATCGATGACAACACTCAGAGGTTTTCTGGGAAAAGCAATCGACTTGTATATTTTCCATAATTTAGTTTGAAGGAAAGAACTTACCAGAAAATGTCACAAATTGAAGTTGTTAGGACTCAGGGGCCTTGGTGCACATAGGCTGCAGCAATCACAGAAGACAATATTGTAATGAGTAATTAAAATAAATAGCTACATAAACCAAAAACTAAACATAACTGAGTCTGGAATTCGTGTGTACTTGTAGCATACCCAGCGTTTATCGACAATGTCTCTCCTGTAAACCTTCTTCTTACCTGCAATCTTTTCGACTTCGTCTACAGTTGTTGGTGCATTGGAAAGCCTATTTCACTCCATCACTCTGACAAACATCGATGTACAGCGGTCAAATTTATTGTCAGATATTCGTTCTGGTCAAGGGTCTGTGGAAATCGTATGCGACACGAAAAATTCGGCATCGTAGTAATTGGAAGATTTTTTGCAAGGTTGTAGTGTGAACTCGTTATAAATGTTTGTCTGAGTGATGGGCCGAAATGGCTTTCCAGGTCACTGGCAACTGCCTGGCGTTCTGTTCTCATAAGAATCTCTCCCTTCATATCTTTGACAGAGATGAAAGCAACAAGTGATACGACGCACTATCTCCCTAATAAGTCACTATTACGCGCTTTCGTGGATTGTCCTTCCGTTTATCATGCTTTCCTCGAAGCTGTCTCGAATTACTAATCTTTCTAAACGGATTTTAAAAAGAAATTATTACTAATCTTTTAATTTAGGCTTCTAATTGCGTCGAGTATAGTTCGTGCTATTGCGCATTGCTTACATGGGACAAAGGAAAATTACATTAATAATATCTCAACAAAGGAGTTGTACAGTTTGTGAGGGAATACTTCCACTTTTAAGGCTTAAAACAGAGATTATTTATTACGCTTTACTAAATGAACTAATTAAAATGTTTTAAAAGTTCAAAAAAATAAAATAAATAGGGAATAGGGACCAATGTACACATCATATTTGTTTACTCATTAATATTTTATTATTCATATTAGGTGGCATAGACAAATGATTTATAAGGATTTGCAAAATATAAATGCAACTAACATGATTTGTACATGTAGACAAGTAGATCCAACATAAGCCAAAATGATACATTAAGAGTTTATATTAAAAAAATAATAGTACTTTCTTCCAAGTTAAAGACTAGTGATCAACCAAGTCTAACTTCTTTTTTGGTTGAAAATAAACATTTTTAAGCATTGACACAATATAAACTATCCCATCCAATATCCACCACCGTCCCATAAAAAGCTTCATATTTTCAAAAGTTGGAGTCCCCAGTAAAAACGGGTGATGCCGAAGTGTCACATCCAACATGGCAAGCCACTCCATTACTCCCCCTGAAGTGCACTCCATGGACTAATAAATGATCAACTACTAGTCCCTTTAACTTTATACCTGCAAAAAAGAACACAACCGAAGGTGTAAGGCTCACCAAACTAGCCGTCAAAAAAAGAGGACAATTTTTTTTAATCCAACCCAAACAAGCATTCAACCAAATCAATCAACTCTGCCGTTTAATTTCACACAATCGAAGGTTTAAGGCTCACCAATCAAGCTGTCAAAAGACATTAAAGGAATTCAAACACTTCAGACCAAATGAGCATTCAACCAAATCAATCACCTTTCATATTTAATACCAAATTCAAATTTATAGACATCCATCAAATCATTCAAATGAAGTGCACTAAAAACTATTTTCAAACCAATCAAATGAGAGTACAAATATCAAAAACATTTCCTTTCTAGTTATCCTACATAAACCCCAGATTTTCTAGTTCAAGTTTTCAACATCCTATACAGAAGAGTCCTGAAAGCTTCAAATTGCACACTACTATCAATATTCATGTAAGTTCAATATTCCAACATCACTGCAATGTATGTTTTGGTTTTAAATATATGTTGTTTTAGTTTATTTAGTGTATTGTTGTTTTGGTTTTATGTTTTTTAGCTTAGATTGTTTAAATTGTATTGTTGTTTTCAATTTAAGTGTTTTAGCTTAAATTGTTTGAACCATATTGTTGTTTTTGTTTATTGTGTTTTAGCTTAAATTATTTAAATTGTATTATTGTTTAGATTAAAGTGTGGGGAAATAAAAACAATACAGTTTAAACACTTTAAGCTAAACAACAATACAGTTTACACCAACATACATTTTAAATCAAACAACACTACAGTTTAAACACACATATCATTTAATGCAAGAATATGGGAAATAAAGGTGGCGGAATGCTCAAAAAGTTTTGTTTTAGTTTAAAATGTATTACTTTTTTTGTTTAAAATGTTTTTGAAACAACCATTAAAAGATTTAAATTGTTGTATTGGTTTAAACTATATTGTCTATTGTTTGCAAATGGAAGGTTGATGACATCCTTAATAATGAATCAAATCCCTTTCCCATGAAACATCATCAAACACATGCCAAGAAAGTAATCTAATGCATATAATGTCAATGTTGATGTATGCACTTATGTAATGTTGATGATATAATGTAAATAATGTCTTGCAATATGATCTTATGATACTTTGTTATCCTATTTGATGATGACTTCTAACCTAGGACTGTTTATAGATACATGACCTAGATGTTAAGATGGTTTCCCCTAATACAGTGAGGCTAGATTGATTTAGGTTTCAGGATGGGTTTTATTTATGTGTCTCTAGACCTAAGTTTGTTTTCTTTTAATGTTTCCAAATCTTCATTTCAAGATTTTTTTGGACTATATTTTTCTTTTTCCCAATCAATATAGACACCAATTGGAATGTTCAGGTAGCAAAGTAGGACTGTAAGCACCTACATACGCTTCATAGATACCTTACCAAAGGTTTGCAACAATGTTGCAGTATTTAAGGATTTGATGAGACCTTCTAAAAACCTCATAGAATTATATGTCCATAATCAACCTTGTAGAGATTAAAATTGACTTTGTCATGCCTTCACAGACCTACAATAATTTATTTGTCTACCTAAAATAGTGGATTGATCTCTAAAACTTGTTAATAACTATGCATAACTATGCACAATAGGAAACACTTACCTAGGGACCTCATAATCTTGTGCATGGTCTTCCACTAATTTTCATGCTCTTGGACATGTTGTGGCTTGATACATGACCACTAATGATGATCAAACCTCACACAATCCTATGAATGGTTGCCACTATTTGCACTAGATATAGGTTTTATTGAAAAGACTTTACAATGAAAACCCTAAAACCTAATATCAAATGCAACAGGAAGATAATGATAAATTATTGAAACCACATAAATTAAATGTTACCAAAATTGCTTAAATGTGGTTGCTCATTATTTGCATAACTCCAATGTGAATTTTGCCGAGGGGGTAAATGAGAAACAAAGTTGATTTTATAAAGTTTTGAGACAGGTAGTTGAATGGATTTTGGTTGAGTAAACGATAAAAGGTAGTTAGGGTTATGGTAGGTATTTTACGGGTTTTAGATTAAAATAATAAATTAAGTTTATTTAATTTATTATTTTCGGGAGGTTATTAGCTCATAGGTAAATAATAAATTAATTTTAATTTATTATTTACGGGATATGTCAAAATGAAGGATTTAATTAGTTAACATTAATTAAATCACATGTGGGTAATAATAGATTAAATGGGATATTTAGGGATTATTAGGGATAATTATGGATTTAGGGATAATAAAAGATTCGATCAATTTTGGATATCTACATTTTGCCCCTCTTTGAGATGATGTTGTGAAGTGATGTCGTTTCAAAGAAGACTAACACATAGGTTTTTGGATTTAGATTTTGGGTAGGCTGGGGATCACATGGGGCTCATAGAAATGAAGCATTGGTGAGAAAGGAAATAGAGAGAAGGATGAAGGAGTTATGCTGATCAAACGTTGAGCAACCTGATGTTTGATATGGCACCTGACGTTATGCACCAAGGTAGAAAGACCAAGGTGACGATGTGTCTTGTGCCCCAGCGTAATACAAACTTGTCTAATGTATGAGGAAGTAAACTTAGGGCATAAAAGTCCTAATGCAAAAAAGGTATGTGTTGACCTTAGATGCACAGGATAATGCAAAAAGCTATTCCAACACACACAAGATATGAATATTAGGTGGAATGATATGGATGTGATTCAAATGCAAGATGAAAAGATAACACACACAAGCAAGCAAGCAAGCATGCACAAATGATGCAAAAACAAACAAGGCCTTGCCCCTATCTAGCTAAAAACCAATGATCGAGTAGATTGATTGATGCTGATAATGATGATGATTGATTGATAGCGTTGTTGATGTGGAAACGATTTATCCTGAGAACAATGCGAGGATTGGGTTGTTGATATGGGAATGATATATCCCATTGATGATGATGATTGATTAGGTTCGCAACAAGGCTAGGAACAAAACCATGGATGTGATTGGATAATTTGACCTGATTGATTAACATTGATTGGTATGGAAGGATACTTGCATGTAATTGATTTGATTGGTTGAGGGGATGGATTGATTGATTTGATTTTTATTGGATATTTGATTTTTTTGTATTTTAGGAATATTGTGATTTTTTGGCTTTTCAAATGGTATGATTTTTTAGATTTTTAGCATGGGATTATGTGTAGATAGCCTTTGGATAGATAACAATGACAAGGGAAAACCAAACAAGGCAAGGATCAATAATGAATGGGGATGAACAATAGGGAATGTGGGCGATAGGATCAAACTTGTAGGAATAAAAAGATTGTTAATGGGATAAATGTAGGATTGGATGGGTGGATAAAAGGATGGACAATAGGATAAGCATAGATGGATATAAGGAGTGGCGATAGCATAAAGGTAGGGTGGATACTAGGAGTGGTGATAGAAGGATAACGGATGGGAGATATATGATAGATGGATGAAAGGAACCGAGGATGTGATCTCCAAGGACTACGTTGCATAGGAATAACCTAACCCCACTCTAGGTATTATACCTGAGGATTTAACAAGGTCATTTTGATTTAGGATGTATGATAGGAATAATGGTTGGAAAGGATGAATGGACTGAGGATGTAGATGGATGTACAGAGGATATTTTTGGAAACATATGGATGGAATTTAGAGTATGACAAGAGGTGTCCAAAAGCATTTTTTAACATTTTGCCCCTATCCTCATCCAGATCAAAAAGGAGGAAGGGAAGATGGATGGTGCAGTTAAGGAAGGTACAATAGATATGATGGGTAAGGATGTTAAGATAAGATGGATCAAACAAGGCAAGGATCAATAATGAATGGGGATGAACAATAGGGAATGTGGGCGATAGGATCAAACTTGTAGGAATAAAAAGATTGGTAATGGGATAAATGTAGGATTGGATGGGTGGATAAAAGGATGGACAATAGGATAAGCATAGATGGATATAAGGAGTGGTGATAGCATAAAGGTAGGGTGGATACTAGGAGTGGTGATAGAAGGATAACGGATGGGAGATATATGATAGATGGATGAAAGGAACCGAGGATGTGATCTCCAAGGACTACGTTGCATAGGAATAACCTAACCCCACTCTAGGTATTATACCTGAGGATTTAACAAGGTGATTTTGATTTAGGATGTATGATAGGAATAATGGTTGGAAGGGATGAATGGACTGAGGATGCAGATGGATGTATGAAGGATATTTTTGGAAACATATGGATGGAATTTAGAGTATGACAAGAGGTGTCCAAAAGCATTTTTTAACATTTTGCCCCTATCCTCATCTAGATCAAAAAGGAGGAAGGGAAGATGGATGGTGCAGTTAAGGAAGGTATAATAGATATGATGGGTAAGGATGTTAAGATAAGATGGAAAATGAAAGGATAGGATATGTGATGCTTAGATAGGATATGAGATGGGATAGATGTGACAATATGCCCCCAAGTGTAAAGCACATAGATAATCACCTACGCATGACACCTGTTTGCCAGGTTTTCATCATGGTACTTATCCAAGGCACCTATTTACCAAGTTTTCACCATTGGACGAAATGGTTTCTCTTTACTATTTTGATTTTTTTTTTCTTTTCTAGGGGATAGTCGGATGGAATAGATGGGGACTCAAGATGTTGTTCTCATAGAAATGTCCCTAGATGGATAACTCATAGACCTTGTCCAATGTCATTATGCTCATAGATGTTGGTAGGGAATGTTGGTAGGGAATCGCATGAGAGGGTAATGGATTTTGATGTGAATTATGAAAGGTTCATGCAAGGAATGATAGGGGATAGGAGAGTATGAGGTGGACAATGACGGAAGGATAGTGGATGAGGATGGAGTTAACGAGATAGATATGTCTTATGCAAAAGCATGGACCATAGGATTATGATGGAAGAAATAAGTAGGATAGTAGATGGGAGATGGGGAGATGGATGTATGTGGGAATGTTATGGAGTGGAAGGGAACCAAGACCAACGGTTGCACACATTGAAATGGATTTTGAAGCTTGGAAGGGGGATTTGGGAATAATGGAGATGTTATCTTAGGGATTTGCCTATTTAGGTTTTTAGGAACCCAAATGGACTTATGAATTTTAGGATTTTGTGATAGGGAGCGGGATATTTGGGATTTTAGAATTGTGGATGATCCATTTGAACTAGGTATTTTTTGCTTGGGGACTCAAACCATTTTGGTTTTGAAATTATCCTTTTGAGATGTGGACTTGGGTAGCATTTTTGAATTTTGATTTTGCTTTGATTCTTCGCATTTGTGCCATATGGCATGAGAATTATTGGGATTTTTTGCTTTATGGGTGGAAACATCCAAATTTTTATTTTTGAATCCCATAGGGGTGTTTAGGTGAGCTTCATGTGTATTCAATGTGTGCATTTGTTGATCATGATTAGGAATTGCAGGGGATTTATGGGAACGGGATGTATGAATGGATTTGTGGTTAAAGTGATAAGGAGATTGGAGGATGGGAATATTAGGAGTTGGAAGGAGTGGAGGTAAAGTGGATGGAGGGATGTTAGGAGTTGGTAGAAGTGGAGGTAAAGTGGATGGAGGAAGATGAATGGTCACATGCTTTTTGGGTTTGTAGGATAATGGAGGAGGAATGGAAACATATGTTTTATGGGTGTGATGAGGTGCACCTAGTTTGGGCTTAGATGGAGTGGATTTAGGAGGTGGAAGTGTGGTACCAACATCTTGAGATTGCTTGCCTTGGGTTGTATAACCAATGCCATATGAGCATGGCGGGACTTTGACATGGATGGGTTCCAAGGTACCTTGTTCATGAAGGCCTAAGCCTTTACCTTGATAATTCATGTTTTGGAGTATGCGGTGCACAATGGGATGCTTATTTTTGAGGATACAAGACATGCGTTCCTTGTTGGATGAGGAGGGTGAGGTGGCAGATATAGGTTGTTGTTCTCCTAGGGAAGAACATTCATTTAGGAAGGTAGTAAGAACAATAGGACATGATGGTGGATTTGAAATGGTATCAGTATGAGATGGTGAAGGAGCAATAGGATCTTGATTATGCTCATTATGCTCATGAAGATTCAATGTATTTTTTTGATTATCTATGTGCTTGTGAGGACCAAGTGTCTCATCAAGGGAAGTGGATATTATGGGATGATGGATAAGAATGGTGGAGGTTTCTTGAACATGAATAGTATTGGGACCGTGAGTGGAAGGAGTGAGAAGCTCTTGATCATAGATAATATCTTGATCATAAAAAATATATAGGTTATGAATAGGTTGAAAGGAAGAACTTTGATCTTGATTTGGTAAGGAGCAAAACTGATCATGCTTTAGTGTTGACTCTTGACATAAATCTTGAGTTTGGATAGGAATGGAGGTCTCTTGGATAGGTTTAATGTATGGTGGAGAATGAATTGGGCTTATAATAAGTGGATCTTCGAGAACATTTGAAGGTTCTTGTACACTTTCAAGAATAGGCATTTGATGGCATGAGGGTGATAGTTGATTCCTTGCGAGTATCCAATGGACCACATCCTTCATTAGTACATGGGTGGATGGACAATATAATGGATGGAGAATAATGGTAGGTGGTGTAGGCTTAGAATGTAATGGAAGGATAATGGAATTAGGTATGATAGGAGTGGGATTAGGATCGGGTGGATGGACAAGAGGATTGGATATAATAGGATTGGGATTTGGGTTAGCTGGGGAGATGATATGATTGGCTATGATAGGATCAAGACTTGGATTGGGCTTAAGTTGATAGATCATGGGATTGGGGTCAGGTTCCATAGGGATGGATGGATGAGGAGGACTAGTGGAAGGATTGGTGTATGATTCCAAACTTGAGATGGTGTCTCCCTTGTCAAGAGTATCATTAAGAAGATTTGTGCATTCATGCTCATGTTGTGGAGGATTTTGAGATGGATATTGAGGAATATTCACAAGATTGGTTGATGTGGAGGGACTTGGTTGGCATGATGATGGGGCTGACTCATGGAATTTAGGTTGAATTTGTTGATGTTGTGTGGATGATGGTAGTGTAGGTAATGAAGGGATTGATGAATGAGAAGGCTGGGGGGCCAATGGATTAGGATTGAAATTAGATGGAATTTGTTGTTGTTGCATGGATAAAGGTATGGTGGATGATGTGTTAAATGAAGGTTGTGGTTTTTGGCCTAAGATTTGTTGTTGTTGAAGGAGGGCTTGTTTTTTTGGCCTTGTTGTTGAAGATATAAGGCGAGGGGACTTGGTATGTGTGAAGATGAAGCATGGGTAGAGATCTGGATCTGTGAGGTTTGAGGTAAAGTTATTGTTGAATAGGTTTGGGGTATGGATGTGTTGGGTTGATATGAGTGGTAGATTGGTTGTGATAAAGATTTGTATGAGGTGGATGGAGATGACTCATAGAGTTGGGGTGTTGACGTGGTAGGATGTTGAAATTGTGATAGTTGTGCCAATTGAAATCTAAGATCAGCCTCTTGTTGTAGTGATTGAGCGAGTTGTTGTTGTAACTGAAAGACTTCAAGATTAATGGATGTCGAGGTTGAGACTTGGGTAGGATTATAGTTTTGTAAGGTTGAGGGCATGGAAGGAAAATCTTGGGTTGTGTTGCAATGATAAGAATGTTCTTGTGGATAATGATCATCATAGATATGTCAAGGCTCTTGCATTTCCTCATATTCTTGGGATGATAGTGATGTTGGTGGAGGCCAAAATGGGGAGATATATGGTTCATGGGTATCGAAATATGCATCATGATCTACCAAATTCTCATCATTAATATATCTAGGTGGGCCTCCATAGAGTATGAGTTTTGGTTTTGGAGTTGTCCTAGAGTTTTTGATGGTCACAACCATTTTGACGAATAAGGATTGGACTAGGTGGGAAATGGGTGGATCAGTTGTAAGAGCTTCTTAGGATTCAAAGTGACAAGGTTCCACTTGAGATGTGACACGGAAGGATGATAGGTTCCCGATTCTAAAAGCCAAGTTGATGATATAGGAGACAAGTTGTAGTGATGATGATGATCAGGCACACACAATCATAGAAGACACACAATAATTTGATTGGTTGTTTTTTATGACACCTTGAAGTTTTGCAAACACTTGTAAACATGCACGATCCTAGGCTTGGAAAGGATAATACTTGTTGAGTTCCCACTTGGTTTTACCCAGCCACGCCTACTTATGGTGTATAGCTCCAGGAACTTGGGGCATGGGCTCCTCCTTACAGTGCACTCACTTCTCAGGCACACCAAGTTCCAGGTCCTAGGATGCGTAGATCTTGAGGTACCTTACTATCTCTACCATAAGCCGTGAAAATATGGGATGGCTATCAGAGTTTCCTCCTGTATCAACAAGTAGAGGGTTTTTGGCCACTGCACAAAAGGGTTCTAGTGAATATCTAGGGGACTGGCACCTTACGAGCGTCCAGCAAGCCACTAAAGGCTTTGACTAACCCTACTAGGAGTTTAATATACACAAAGGTATGCCTCCTTTCGAGCTAGCACTGTACGGTAAGCGCTAATACCGGTTAGACTTGGCTTTTGCCTTATCCTCAATTTATATAGCGGGTCGGACGAAAGTCCCGCTTGGGGTCGCAAATGAGTTCTCCTTGCGGATGTGTCTCAAGAGCAGGCCCACTCTAAGGATAACTAAAGCAAGGAAATACGTTGTTTTTGATCTCCCAGATCGCACGAAGCGCAAGAAGAGAGCATACACAACACCTTTGCCTCACACTCGCATGGGGTTCATTTTAATTCCAAATCCAAATGTGTGGGTGGTTATACAAAATGTCAAAGAAATGCTTTTGAGTCTCAAGATTGCCAAATGGCGCAAGAGAAGAGCATATGCATTCAATGACAAAATTGCAAGCCACAAGACATCGCAAACACTTGTTAATTTTCACCCTTGCTTATGATGTGATCTAATCTATAAAAAGAAGACACGATTGTTTCAAGATTAGATTCTTTGGCAATCAAACCTGCAACACACTAATTAGTAGTTTGAAAATTTTGTCTTTGATAGGCGTAAAGCTGTAATGAAAATGTTAGGAAAAGACAAATAAACCTGCAAGAACTCACACAAAACGTCAAATGCATCACGAGATAAAAAATGTTTGATGATTTGAAACAAAAGGCTAAATGTAAATGGTTATACCTGCAAATCTGAGAGGTTTCTAAATGAAATGATAACACAGCTGTGTAGAGCTCAGAAGTATCTTTCCAACACCTACAAAAATACAAAAATCTGATGCAAAATAAAAAAGTTAGGCCTGTTTGATGAAAACAGTCTCCAAGGACTAAAAATGGCACTCTAATCTGTTATTATGGGTTTGCAAATTTTGATGTTGGCGGTCATATGCCTATTCTAGATGATGAAGGGAAATGTCTAGGTCATATGTCGATAATTAGCTTGTTTTCTGCCGAAACCGTTGCAATGGTGCTATGCAAAATGAAACAGTTACACCCATAGGAGGTTCTAAGGAACACACTGATAGAAACAACTGAAGAGTTTAAAAAAAACAATTTTGCTGGCATGTTTTTGGCATAAAACTAGCACCTGCACTTGTAGGAGGCTCAAGGAATACGGTGATAGGAACAATCAACAAGTTTACGAAACCATGTTCCAGCATGAAGTATTCACATAAAGAAATATGGTCTCATGCACTGTAATGATTGCAAATGGATTCGTTGAAAAGTTTAAAAACTAATGCATATTTTGCACCCAAAGAGGATTCAGGGAATATGCCGTGAAGAATAAACAATGAGTTTGGAAATTTCTGTGTGATCTCTTTAGAAGATTTTACTAGCATGAATGTTATTTGAGGCGTGAGCCTATTCCAGCACTATAATGATTTTAATAGAAGAACAACCTTGTTTACAGAATCACATGCCATAATAGCGATCGATAATGGTTAACAGTAGTCAAGGAAAATTTTGAAACAATGAAAACTGGTGATTTAAAGAACCATTTACATTTAACAACGCTGACCACCAGCAACATATAAATAATGCATTAAACCACTGTTTGACCACTTACGGTAGAAGATTAACTATTTTGTGCTGACAGACAACTTTTAGTGTGTGCTAACAATTCTTTTGAATAGCGACCGAATTTAGAAAATTATTGGCATGAATTTTTGTATGATGTGCGAGTTCCAAGGCACACGCTATCAGCTGTGAGACTTAGAGGCAACCACAACAAATATCTTTATGCAAGGGATGATGAAATGATAGTCAATCAAGCTAGAGATGGAATAGACAGAAATGCAAGAAGGCAAGTTGAATTTTGAAGACCGGTTATAACCGTTAGATACTACGTATCAGGCAAATTAAACATTTAAAGATCTAACATGAAAAACATAGGAAGTACTAATGATTTCAGTTGGTGTTACAAGATTGCCCGGGGTTAAATTCTTTATCTTTGCAGGAAAAATCATTGCAGCGTTTGATAGCCACAACTATGTGGAAGGAGAGATTGGACACTATAAACTAATTACAAAGAGAAACCAATGAGTTTAACAGAAATGTGCAGCATGAAGATTTATTTTTATTTATTTATTTATTTTTTACGGGGTGAGACAACTCCTAGTAATGAGAAAGCAATGTAAAGATTTTACTATGTGAGGCAAATTTTTAAGCCTTAAAATGTTTACATATAAAAAAGCCTCTACCCTTGTCTCAACAAAATAACTAACAAGTATTGTGAATAATACTCCTTAAAATAAACAGTTATAATGTAAAATGAAACCTTCACAACAAAGCTATTGCCGGGATGATTTTCCAACACATAAAATCAACCAATATATCCATAAATGAATCAAACCTACAAGTTCTTAAACTAGAAGATTTGAAAACAAATGATCAAAGGAGCTGTTCGCGTCGGGTTCACCATTGTTTGCACCAGATATAGGTTTTATTGAAAAGACTTTACAATGAAAACCCTAAAACATAATATCAAATGCAACAGGAAGATAATGATAAATAATTGAAACCACATAAATTAAATGTTACCGAAATTGCTTAAATGTGGTTGCTCATTATTTGGATAACTCCAATGTGAATTTTGCCGAGGGGGTAAATGAGAAACAAAGTTGATTTTATAAAGTTTTGAGACAGGTAGTTGAACGGATTTTGGTTAAGTAAATGATAAAAGGTAGTTAGGGTTATGGTAGGTATTTTACGGGTTTTAGATTAAAATAATAAATTAAGTTTATTTAATTTATTATTTTTGGGAGGTTATTAGCTCATAGGTAAATAATAAATTAATTTTAATTTATTATTTACGGGATATGTCAAAATAAAGGATTTAATTAATTAACATTAATTAAATCACACGTGGATAATAATAGATTAAATGGGATATTTAGGGATTATTAGGGATAATTATGGATTTAGGGGCAATAAAGGATTCGATCAATTTTGGATATCTATAGCCACAGTCCTCTGTATATTCTTGTTCAAGCAAGACATGTAGACTTAATAATATTTGACACTACTTTGAATTGTTTGATAGTGCTTGAAACCTACTAATGGACTTTGACAACTCTTGACATAGTTTGTTTTGGTCTTGACAAGCTTGTAGGGATTTAGTCTGATGACATTGTAGACTTTGCAAACCCACTACTATTATGCAAACCCCTTAAATGATGTTGTAGAGTTAAAATAAGACGAAAATGTGATTGTTAATCTAAATCAGAAATTCAATTTACTCTTGCCAAAATAAGAATGACATGAAGAAAATGAGATTGTTTAGGTAGTTAACCAGATTATACAAAACAAGATCCATGGTTGACACGTAAAAGAGGAGATTGTGCACTTAGTTAACAAGATTATACAATTAATATGGAATTACCTAACTATTGATCATATATTCATATTGCATCAAACTATAAAACTATTAAATCAAACATACAACATAGAACATCACAATGTCAAACTATAAAACCAAACATACAACATAGGAAATCAAAATGTCAAACTATAAAGTCAAACATAGAACATAGAACATCACAATGTCAAACTATAAATCAAACATAGAACATATGAAATCAAAATGTCAAAATGTCAAATCAAATATAGAACATCAAAAATCTTTTGTTCAGACCATCACTGTGAACTCTCTTACTGAACTTACAAATTGAAGTTACAAACTGGAATTATAGAGATGAAGAAAATGGTACGACAATTGTTGTATTGTTTGTGAAATATATTATTAAATTTGATTGTTGCTCTTCATTGTTATCTTGTTGCAGAGAGTTTACACTATCAACCTCACTATACGCATGCCCGAGTAAATATATTTGTTGTACCTGTCACGTACAAGCCTAAGTAGATCCTGATAGTTAGGCTACACCACTTTATAGGCCTCTCTACTAATCAACACAAGTTGGTGGGATGTCCAATTCAATGCTTTAGGCTCTTTGTTTCTTTAACTTTGTATTGAAAAGATTCTAAAGATTCTAAATTTCAAAATGGGAGTTCGAAGGTGTTTTTTCTGATGTGTAGATGAAGAACAAAGCTCAAATGCAGACCCGTCGTGGCACCAAGAGACTAAAGACAACAATGCATCTAGAAAAAAGAGGAGTTAGATTCCTGCCACATGAAGACACTCAAGTTACTAAAGAGAGCAGTCCCCAACCAACTGAGCTAGTTATTCAAGTCAATGTAGTTACTAGAAGCAAGAACATTTTAGTTCAACGAGAGTGGAGGAAAGAGGATATGGAATCAACATTAAAAGATGTAGAGGATAATGGCATGTCGACAAGGAGTGCAACCAAAAAGTAGGGAATCCCGACTACAATGCTTAGCAACTGGTTAGGCGGTTTAACATCAACATCAAAAAAAGGTCCTCCCATAGTCTTAACAACAGCTAAAGAGGGTTTGATAGTGAAATGGTGTAAGGAAAAGATAGTAGTGGGCCATGGACTAGAGATTATTAATCTCAAAGGAGAAGTCGCATAAATTTTCCAAACATGACCAAACCCTTTTAAGGATGGGCTACCTGGCAAGACATGGTGGTATGGATTTAAAAGGTGTCATCCTGAATTGGGATTGAGGACAATAGAAGGACTTGATAGAGTTAGAGCTCTAAACCTTAGGCCTGCAGTTGTTGTTGCATTCTATAACACAGTGTCCAATGCATATGAAGCCAACCCATACAGATGAAATAGAATTTCAAATTGTAATGAAACTAAAATTTAGGTTGGGAGAAATGGAGCCATGCAGGTGTTGGCCAAAGGAGGTAGTAAAAGCATTTCATACATAATTTTAAAGAGTAGGGAATGGATAACAATTTTATTTTGTGTTAATGCTATTGGATAGAGCATATCGGGTTTCTATCTTTTCAAAGGTAAAAAGTAGCTTAAAAACTACATTGCTGGCTTCAAACCGGGTGCTTGCTTGGCTATCCAATCCCATTCTTGGATGACTAAAGAGTTTTTTATGAACTAGCTAGATCATTTTGCATGATCAATTCTAGGTGGAGTATTACTGATAAATAGGCACTTGCTGATATTTGATGGCCATGGAAGCCATGTAGCTATGACAACCATCCAAGAAGACAAGTCTTTGGTTATTGATTTGCTGACACTACCAGCACACACCTCACACAAAGTATAGCCACTGAGTGTGAGTCTATTTTCAGCATTCAAGTCATACTTCAAATTAGAAAGAGTAGCATGGATGACAAGGTTTCCAAACATAAAAATGAAAAGAGTAGAATTGGAAGAAGTGGGTAGCAAATCATTTTAAAAAGCACTCACAGTTTGAAACATCACTATTGGATTTAAAAGAATAAGTATATGGCCCCTCAATCTAGATGCTTTAGTGGAGGACATGCACCCCAGTGACACTTTTAAATTCAACATGGACGATGATGTTGTTGTAGTGCAGAACATCCTTAGTCTTTTTGGGGTTGATGTTTCACAAGTGGAAGTTGCCAACACATTGCTATCAGCCCTTGTAGATGGTGATTTACATCCTACAATAATAGACATAGTGAGAGAGGAAACTATGTAGGATTCAACTCATAGCACTTTTCATGCTTCACCTAAACCTACAATGGGGGGTCAACTGCTTGATGACATGGTTGAAA
Organism: Cunninghamia lanceolata; assembly: GCA_027924645.1. Lineage (NCBI taxonomy): Eukaryota > Viridiplantae > Streptophyta > Pinopsida > Cupressales > Cupressaceae > Cunninghamia > Cunninghamia lanceolata. The sequence goes on from BSBN01001094.1 coordinate 628,614, forward strand.
GTCAATAAGAACAAAGCCTAGATGAACTTAGCCTTCTTTCTTCACGAAGCCAGCCATCATGGTTGGTGGAGGGAGCCATGAATTTGTGAATTGATTTGCATCCTTAGCAAGAATACAACACATTTTCCTTCCCCTCTCCATCATCCATGTTGAATGTACCTAAAATGGTACATTACTATGCCGAGTGTGGAGAAGCTGATGGTGGAGATATTGTAGATTTAAGCCAAGATATCGAGGCAGTTTGCAATGAAGATGAACATAGCATTCATGGAGACTTCAGCCAATCATTGGGTTCTCAAGTAAATTCATACGTCAAAAAATTCCTTAAACTTCCCATTCACATTGTGTTCAAGAAAGACCCAAGACTGTAGAGGATAGTGGAATTAGGTTGAGTTGGTAGTCCCAACTATTAACAATAGATGACTACAAGAACCTTTTAATGCAGCGAGAGAAAAAGAAGAATGAAATTGAGGAGATAAAACTTTGAAAGAGACAACAAATTGAGGACAAAAAGATAGCATGTCTTGTTGCAAGGTAATTGAATGATCAAGACAAATTAGATAGAGATGTTGCATGGAAAGAAAGAGTACAAAAAGTTTTACAAAGGTAGGAAAAGGAGCAGAAAAAGGAGCAAGAGAGGATTCAAAGGGAGCATGATAGAAAGGAAAGTGAGCTTGAAATGACAAGGAAGAATCTACAGAGACAAAGGCATTTTAGCAAACCCCTAAACCCTTTTCCAGAAAATCATGCATTCCTTAGAAAGATGATGAGCATTCATATCCCTATTTATCCTACAACTCTAATCCCATCCCATGTGACCATCATGCTCAACTTCCAACTCTAACCCCATCCCATGTGAGCATCATTCAACTTCCAACTCTAACCCCATCGCATGTGACCAACACTCACCTTCCAACTCTAACCTCATCCCATGTGACCAACACTCCACTTCCAATTGTAACTCCAACCCATGTCAGTAGTAGTCCATTTCCAACTCCGACTCCATCCAAGGTGAGCAATACTCAATTTATAGCCCTAAGCCCATCCCATTTGAGAAACACTCTAATTCCACCACCAAGGGAGGAGAACATGGTTGGGATTAATTTGTCAAGTAGCTAGGCAACAAAAAGCTCTATAACATTGAGTCCATTAGATTTTGCAACATTGTCTGAATGAGATTAGTAGCAACCAATCCTTGTACACAAACAAGTTTGAAATTGCAGCCTAGGGAGGTATTTTTTGTATTTTGTAATACCACAATTTATATTTTGGCTTATATTAATGAAAGGAGATTTTAGATCTATGTTTGACATATGTCATTGATTTGGATTTTGTAAATTGTGCCACCACATTTCAGAGCTATGGAGCATTCAATGCTCCGGTCCTTTCCATTTGACAAACAATGACACCCCACTACCAACGTTGCTTATTGCATATATAGTCATTGTAGATGACACAAAAACATGGTCACTTAAGCTTTGGAGATGGTTCTACTTGGGTGATATCGTATGAAGTTGGACATTATTTAGAAACTTGATAGTGGTAAAGCATTTTTAGTGCAAAGCTATGTTGCAATTATTAAAAAATCAGTTTGATATGTAGAAAACAACATAGCTTAACCCAAAATTCCTTTGGGTAACCAAGTCTCCCCAATGCTTCCACCTCATAGTAGCTTATGTTTCTTCATGTTCAACTTTAGGTATTCGAATGGTTTGTTCATGTAGCCATGTTGTCCAGTAGAATGTAGTCCTAGTTGATAAGACGTTCATGTATTTAAATTTGGTTTTCAAAGCCATCTTTTTGACAACTTATTCATGCTAACATATAGTTTTCTTTGATCCTATATATAGTTGAGATGGGAAGTCTTGATAATGCTAAAGTTGTTCTATTGTTGAGCTATGTTGCAGTTATCCAAAAATCAATTTGATATATAGACTGCAACATAGCTTAAGCCAAAATGCCTTTGGGTAACCAAGACTCCCTAATGCAATTCTCTAGAAGAATAGTTCTCTAGTAGAATAGTTTGTTCATATAGAATAGTTCTCTAGTAGAAGGTAGTCATATTTGATAGGATTTTGAACATGCATTTGGATCATCAGTATAGGAGTTTATCAAAGTGGGGCTAGCAGTTATTTTTAATTGCTTTAATTATTAGTCAAAATATTTATGAAAATAGCACAAATAGGCACCAACCAATGTACACTCCATATTTGTTTATTCATTAGTATTTTATTATTCATATTAAGTGGCATACACAAATGATTTACAAGGACATGCAAAACATAGATGCAACTGATAGGGTTTATACACATACAAAGTTGTATACATCATGGTTTTGTAGGACAATTAAGTATGTAAAACAACTAAGTAGAAAAGTATATGAGAGGAAATGTATAACAAAAAGAAATAATGGAGAGGTATAATGTGAGAGGCTGATTGACTTGGTTGAATACGTGTGTGGTCTAAACTCTTAACTTTGTGTTTTCTTTTTTGACTGCTTGTTAAGAAAATAGAAATTGGTAATAAGTTTGACAGTTATTTGATTATTGTCCTCTTGTTTTGACTGCTTGATTGGTCTATCTTACACCTCCAACTTTGGATGCTTCATATGTTAATCTATGTTTGTAAGTATGCATTGTTTATATCTATATGTTTATTCATAAATTTATACATGCATATATGTATAGACATCTTCTTACAAACATACATACACACAATCACATATATGTATATATACATACATATACATATATACATATATATTGTTTGTATATATTACATTATGAATGTATAATATATATGTATGTGTGTGTGACAATGTTTTATTTGCTCATAAATAGAAGGTTATTTTCATGTCATAGATTGTTTATGTATTATTCCTAGTTGATTGTGTTTATATCCATTATATATATAGATTGACTGATTGATAGATAGATAGATAGTAGATAGATAGATATAACTTGTTTTCCTAGTTGACTGTGTATACTTTAGTGGAATAACGGTATAGTATGTGAAGGAATACCATGTTTATATGATAACCACCATGAGACTAAGTAGACTATGTGTTTACAATAAACCAACTATGATAGAGTAGGCCGACTGTGTGCTTAAAATAGGCTGACTATGTATAAGTTTTGGTGGGAAAAGTTTAAATGTTTATAGGCCTAATATATATTTATGACAGGCCATATGTATTGTTCATAGGCCGAGCACATAAATGATAGGTCGAATGTAATGTTCTAAGGCTGAATGAGTCTTAAAAAGAGGTCGATCAAGAGAGGTTGACTAAGCCCTTTTTAAAGGCCAACTATGCTTAAGAGAGATGCAATTGTACCTAGAATCTTTATTATTAAGCTAATGTAACTTATTAGAGAGAGAGACCAAGTGAAGGTCATAATTGTGAATACATATATCGAAGAATGAGTTGTTTTAGAAAACTATTCTAGACATATTTAAATTAAATGTAATGGGGTTTTATAGAGAAAATATATTCAATCCTATTCTAGGCTAAGGATAGCCATATGATTGTTAAGGGATAAGTTCACTATGTCATTAATAATTATGTTATAGATTATTTGATATTATATTATCTTTTATTATTCACGAGAAGGTGAATTCAAGTTTTGGTATATGAAATTATAGACAGATCTTCGAGGGATTATGAGTCAAATGATTATGTTCTAGATTAAGACAGATAGAGTCTTTAATCACAAAATCCTTTGATTTAAGTATTAGATTCTTGCATATGTAGAAGAATACAGTCAGCTTGAGATTAGGTAGATAGGTCATTGAGTAGATGATAGGATGTCATAAACCCGTGATTGCAAGGATGCAAAGAGGGACTTAGTGTATGATTTAGTCAAATGAAATTTATATTGCATGGAGTATGTGTTGTTTGTACTCTTTGAAAATCATAATTATAGCCAACGTCAACTATGAAGCCCACACCCATCTTTTTGGCTTAACGGGTCCATGTGAATTTTCCTTTAATGGAAAGAAAATATAAAGAGTAGAATGAAATTGAAGGCGCCAGTCATAGAAAGATAGAGCACATGAAAGGCCAAAGAATACGAAGTTGCCAGCAAGCAAGGCCTCTGGGAGATATGGGAAGGCTCATTGTATCTGTCGACAGTTACTTTAATGCCCACTTTTATTTGCTTGGCTCTATTCATAATTTGGGCATGTAAGCTTTATCATCAGGATTCTAAAACTATTATGATAAGCTTCCCTTTAATGGTCGTTCCTTGTTGTTTTCTGCACGCTAAGTGGTTACACTTCACTGTCATATTCTATGCTTAGTTTCATACGGCACACATCTACTATTGCGGGTCATATTCCCGTAGTGGTGAAACTAGACAAAAAAATATGTGGTAGTAAAACTCACTTGACTGCTACATCAATTATTATAATGATAGTCCAATGGCACTAGTCGTAGACTAACAGTCGGATGAAATTTATATCCCGTGGAATATGTGGTAGTTTGTACTGCCTGAAAACCATAATAATAGCAGACATCAATTCTGAGGCCTATGCCATCTTTTTGGCTTAACGGGTCCATGTGAATTTCCCTTAATCGAAACAAAATAGAAAGGGCAGAGTGAAATTGCAGGCGCCAGTCATAGAAAGACAGAGCTCATAAAAGGCCAAAAGAATACGAGATTGGGACACAGCTAAAAACTCAAGTACCCATTTTAACATTTGAATTGCCCCATCGTTTTTAAAGTGAATTGTTTATGATTAGAGGCAAACTTTGTTAACAAGCATTGGAGAGATTAAACAATCCAATGAAAGAGAAAGTAGAGCCATTACATTACAAAATGCACCTAACGCAAAAAAGACGGAGACGTGGGCAGAATTTTAAGGCCTAGTTATCTAATTAACACAATCATGTTCTAAATCTTCTACGTAAACATCAATATATTTCATTGATAATTCACAAATTTAGTCATCTTCTACAAGAATGTGTTCTTCATTTCATCATTTGATATGTAATCCCTTTGTTCATTTATTCAATCTAAGCGTCAGTGCTTTTAGGTGGGGGGACAAATATTTTATATTTTTTTAATCTTGGGTTTACTATTAAGGAGAGGGCTATTTGTTTCATCAAAATTTTGATCGAACATAAACCCGGCCTCATCTCATATACTATTGGGTATTTGCACTAGACAAGAATTTAATCTTGGTGGGGTCTTTGTGAGCCAAACATTCTTACTAATAATTCAATGACCACTTGACAAAAAAGAGAGATCCTTACTTTAAAACAAGAGAAGCATGAGTTTGCTATTATAACTTAGACTTAGCCTACTATAAAACAATGAAGAAAATGGTGGAGTTGGTGGGTGTAAGAGATAATAGTGCACACCTGCAATGCACACCTACATTTTTACACATTTGTTTTACATCTCTTAAAACACATGTCATTTAAATATTTAGTCGTGTTGCTCAATTTGATCTATTTGACATATAGAATGATTCCTACATAGAACCCATTAGTCAAATCACATTATACATGACCTTAGTGTGGACCAATCCACGTCACTAGGTAATTTAACACCATAGACTAAGTTGTGTGGCATGGCCTAGTTTGTGGACTAGGCCAATAGTGATTATCAATCTAAGATTTCCTTTAAAAAGGCCCCAGTATTAATCATATATGGGATACACATGCTTGCTTGAACAAAGATTTTTTAGATTGTACATAGTGTCTCATAGGTTTGGAAGTAATATTTTTAACAACATTCCGGATGGCAAAGAATGAATAATGTGTTATATTTTGGCATAAAACTATGTAGAATTCTTTGCATCAGTGTTTTAGATTACCCTCCATGATTCCTCTTCAAGGATATTGTGTTATAACTTTTAGAATAGGGAAAACAAGGGTCATAATAAATGCACCATTACATAATTGATTAAAAAATACATCAATAAGTCACGTTATAAATAATAATTTGCATCATCATGTCGATTGTTACACATGTGGTCATCATATCTATCATGTCACTTATGATGGCATTCATTCATGTAAGATTGAGAGGACCAATATGTATCAAGTTTCCTCTTTTTTATGCATTTTTCAATTTTTACAAATTTTAAAAATGTCATAGAAATAGTGTAGGATATTTTCAATTAAATATATTAAATTTGTATAACTAACCTTACATATGCAAACATGACCTTGATATATATAGGTACAACCTACCAAATACACATGGTGCTAGTCTACAAATTTGATTTTGACATGCTAATGTGATCCAATGTATCACAATGTTAAGTTTTATTGAAATTAATTTTCAATATCTGATTAACGTAATCTTCTTTCACATGTGCTATCAATTGTGTTTTTATTACCAATTTAAGATGCAAGGTGAGATCAAGGTTATAGATCTGTAAAACTTTTAAATATGCACCTTCTACGGTTTAGACCCTAATGTAGGAGCACCTAACACAAGGTGGCCTCCATGAGGCATTCAACTGTTTGATGTTCATTTTGTTGTTTCCAATAAGGTCCTATAAGACCATTCATGTAATAAGGTCTGTTTGACCAATGCATGTTATTTTAGTTTGTATCTAGGTTTATGTTGTAAGTCCCAAGGATACTTGTCGAGCTATAATCCTGAAGGTTGTTAGGTAGTCGGAGGTTGTTAGATCTCCCAGCCGCTTAGAGTCGATGAAGTACTACTGAGGGTAAGTAGATTAATACCCCAAGATGATAGAATGCAATCAATAGTAGAGTTGTAATCGGTTGAGTCTAGTTCAGTTGAGTTGTGCAATTGTAAACAGAGCATTTGTGTGTATTTGCACTTCTGGAAAGCATAATAAATGAATCCTATTTGGGCATCTATGTCATTCAAATTCATCTAGTTTTCTCTATGCAAATCAATTTTCTGTTCTGAGACCGAGATGGGTTCTTAGCCCATTCCACCAGTTGGATTTCTTTGAAATCGGTGGAATGGTTGTACAGTTCATTTCTTTTCTATTTTGTCCGTTTGGTTTTATGTTTGCAAGATCACGTGCAGTATGCCTTGAAAGATCCTAGCATCCTCATGTGCTAGGTTGGTGGAGTAAAAGATCTGAGTAGTTGTGAAGTTGCAAAGGGTCGAGACCATCAAAGGAGAATCAACAATTAGGCTGAAGGTGCTTTGTATGATCGACACAGGAAGTTGAGTGAAGTTTCGTGTTGTTTCACTGAATATGCACTTTGTGTGTATATCGCAATTGTATGTCGGATAGACATTTTGTGTATATATCGCAGTGTATGTTCGTGTGTATCTCGTAGATGGTTATCACGGTTGCATGTGGTGGATGTACTTAGTGATGATACATTGAGTTAAGGTACAAAGGAGAGAGAAAGTTCTAAGCTTCCGATTAGATACAAGGAAGTCAATGGTCAAATGTATGTTTTGCAAAGCATATTCTGAATGCATATTTACAATGTATGTTTGAACGTACATTGTGAATGTACATTGAGTTAGTTGCAAGGGGTGACCGGTAGCAGCGGTAAAGGAAACCGGCAGCAACAAGTCAAGCCAGATATGGTATCGATCGGACAGTTTACAAAGCGGCCGATGGAAGTTAGCCATGCTGACAGTGAAGAGTTTGGAGTGAGGATTGCGATCGAAGGAAGGACATTTTGGTCAATTGATAGTGCATAGTCTTGCTAATAGGCAAATAAAATGTGGATATACAAAGGGAAATGCAGGTCAAGGTGTTTGGCTCTGCATCAAACCCAGACCAACAAATATTGAGATAGTAGATAGGGTAAGCCTAGTGTATTTTAGAGACCTTGCATTTGTTAATGACTTTTGGTTTCTCATGACGCAAACACAAGTGTGATGATGATGACATTGGAGGATGTATGGTGTATTCCCTTTAGTACTAGTGCATGAGAGATAAGCCACTATAAATAATAGGACTACCTAGAAATAGGATATAGCACTATACTTATATTGCATTAGAAGGGTCACTCATGCATGAGGAGACATGCCATTATCTGATATCATGATTGGTAATGCATCCAAGTGGTGAAAGATGTTACTATTTCAACCATTGTCATTCTAATTCTCCCATATCCATAAGGTTCCCTAATTTTCTAAATAGTTTGATTCAATTTATCCAATACACAGAGTAGCAATGTACAATGTTCACATGGGACAATGTATGCCAATCAACTTGTATAATGAATTAGATTCCATGAATCATGATGGATCAAATTATGTGCTACAACATTGCTATAGTTTTTGGAGTATGAACATGTAAGGAATTTACGTTCTTTAGGTCTACCTTCAAACATTGTTGCAAATAGGCCTTGTGCAAATTGATGAAATGTAAGTCGAATTGTAAGGTAGCATAAACATATGACATTAGTTGGTTAGAGATCCATATTTGACCATTTGACCCCTACATACATCATGTGGACACCCTATAGATATATGGTAGGATGCTTGAAGGAGAGACATTAGTTGTGATTCATTATATGGTTTCAATGGTATTGTAGCCACATAACCACATATCTCATGGGATTTAAGTACAAGAGTGTACTCAAGTAGTTTGAACTCTTATAGGATGTGCCCCTAGAACTTTAGATCTAGAGGAGTTGCCAAAATTCTATATTTTCATAGGGAGAGATTGATATATAGTATTTAAGATTATTACATTCCATAATATATGACAAGGATGAGTATGAGCCCATAGATGTCACAATAGAAAATGACACAAGATCTACAACAACAAATTGAGAGTATTGGCATAGGATGTACCCTTGTCCTTGTATCCATTCGATGCAATGAAGGGAGTAACAACAAATGAGGTATAGGAAGTAATAGATGGTCAATGCTAGGAAAGGTGTCTCAACCATGCATCCTAATGTTAAAAACAAAAGTGTAAATTTTGGGCTACAATACATAGAAATGCAATTCTTAGGGCTCTAGAGGTCAATTTTGGATAAAAGAAATGTTAAAAAATGATGCAAGAGAATCCCTAGGCATTGAGTCAATCTTTCATCACCCAAAATTAATTTTTTTTAGTTTGTTTATACTCATTTGTTTGTTTTTTGGTTTTGGTTATTTTATAGTTGTAGAGTTCGCCACCACATTTTGTTGTAGTTTGATATCTAGTTTTCTGGCTTTAGAATATTGTTTTCTAATGATGAATGGATGTTGTGTCTATTGAAATATGGTGAGCACAAACACAAGTAATTACACCATTATTGTACAGCAATATTAAAACATAAAATTATATATTATTGTCTTCGGATGATTGTTACAAAGCAATACATTTGCTTTTAAAGCCAAAATTATTCTCGTACAAACTTCCTATGGGAAATAACTTCCTAACTTCCCAAAGCTAATTTATTACTAAGATTTATTTATTTATATCTAACTATTGCTTTAACTAACAATGTATTACCATTGTGACTATTATGCCAACATTGCTCCCCTTATTACATTGTTCTTGCAATAGTACCAAGGGAACCCCCCTGAATGCTAACATAATGAAATTTAAGCTAATTACATAATATGAATACATATTTTATATAATATCTTCTCCCAAAGAACAAATCCTGAACCAACAGGGGCTCCATCATGTTGTCTCGTCTACCCTCGAAAATGCATAGCTTCGAGTTGTGTTCTTGAGCTCTTTAGTCCCAAGCTCTCAAATCACAGAGTCTTGAATTATTGGACAATGAACCCTAAGAGATACGACAGATCTCTGCCATTGTCTAGTGACCGCGAAAGGGTATAATTCTCGATCATATACTCTTTGAAGCTCCCTGGACAACAATTCATATTGAGCTCAACACCAAATCCCAAACCTGTCTCCAAAACAAAATCTTCACAAAACATACATTCTTCAAATCCATCAGCATTACCAAAGCAAAGAAAAACAACCAAAACCAAAAACGCTTCTCATGCAAAGCATCATCTCAAAGCCAGAAGCTAACTTGAGATGATGGAAAATCCTCTATCCTCTGATGCTGCCTACCTCCAATATGATCCGGTTACACCCTATCCATTTGCTTTAGACTCTTCAATAGCACAAGCATGCAAGTCTCTCAAATTTCTATCAATGATAGCATGGATGGCATCGAAATCACAAACATAATGTGTGGCCATTTGCAAATCGTAAAACCTTATCTTACCACAAAAATTAAATTTACCTCCAAATCAATCTTTTTAAATACTTCCCCTTATTTCTCCCAATTCCTCAAAAGTAAATATTTTAAATACCCTTTCCTTAATACTTATGTCTCCCTTTTAAAAACTTTTCTCTAAAAGAAATTGTAAATTTCTTCCTTAAAAACTTTTTAACTTTCTCCAAACAAAATTGTTTTACTCTAGTTTCTTCAAAATAATTTCTTTGCTTAGGCATCAATTTGTGGCCTCTATGCAATAAAAAAACACTTACTCCATTTCGTTATCCAAAATTTTATTTTCCAACATAAAATGTTTGACAAAAAAAAAAAACAATTTAAGATATGCCTTCTCTGAAAACCCTTACATAGTGCAACAAACAAACTTGGAAATTAACACAACACTTGAGATAAGATGTAAAAATTGAAATGCCTTATGTGGGTTTTGTATAACTTTCAGCGCCTTCAGCACTTCCTCATTTGATTTCAAGGGTTTTTTAATAAAAGAGAAATATTTAGCTTCTGTTGTTATTTCTAAAACTTCTACATAGATTTTAGAATTTCTTCTCTCTCCGTGAGCACCAAGTTTATTCCAACACTCATAGTCTCCACAACAACTAAAATGAAGGGCAAGAAACTATTTCTATAGATCAAACAACCAATTATCCTCCAATAATAGCGCCAGCAACCATTCTCATGTGCTCAAATAGATTTTCCATGAAGAGATTTTCTTGTTGTATTAGGTGTACATTTGGTTTTCCTTCTTTGAGTGCAACTTTAATGTTAAACAACTTGCATTTCCTCATGGCAAATAATTTCCATATCAATTACTTCTCAAAGATTACTTAATGCAAATTGAATGCAAAGGATGCAATTTCAGCACATCAATGTTTTAAAAACTTTACGCCATCATCTCCTCACAGTAAAGAAAAACCATGCAAACCCTAAGTATCAAACAATAATACTCTCTCAACATCAGCAAACTCATTTGGACAACAACAAATTCACTTGGACAGCGAGACTGAGAATGATATACGCCTCCATTTGAAAGATTTTAACTTACATTGGCTCTCCTCCAAACAAGCTTTCAACCTTCCATTTTAGAGTGCACAGGCTCAGCCAGATAGTTGCTCTAATACCATATTAAAATATGGTGAGCACAAACATAGATAATTACACCATTATTGCACAGCAATATTAAAACATAAAATTATATATTATTGTCTTCGGATGATTGTTACAATGTAATACATTTTCTTTTAAAGCCACAGTTATTCCCATACAAACTTCCTATGGGAAATAACTTCCTAACTTCCCAAAACTAATTTATTACTAACATTTATTTATTTATATCTAACTATTGCTTTAACTAACAATGTAATACCATTGTGACTATTATGCCAATAGTGTCCATGTTTGAGGATAATTGGATTGATAGAAGCATGTTAATTAATTTATGAACATTTATTAGGCTAACAATTTTATACAATCATAAATTTTCCCATTTGCATTAGATTATTTGGACTTTGTACCAACAAAGGAGCATATGAGAAGGTTCATTGGACCCTTGTGAGTGTATGTTGAGAACAACATGGATATTTTCAACCATTGTCATAGTATGGAGTTAGAATGTTTTTAGTACTAGCCGATTACTTGTTTCATGTGGCATAGAAATTTGTTCCAACTTGTAGTTGATATGGATTAGTGTTAGATTATTTAGAATTCTATTTATACATGGTACATGAATGGATTGATGACAAGAAAGGAGAGATAGATGTAACATCCCAACTAGAATAATAGAAAAACTCAAACAAAATTAAGCAAATATGCTTATATATTTTTTTAAAGGAGAGAAATATCCAAATTTGATATATTATATTTGCAATATCCATGTACAATATACATATTTCAAAAGAAGGTCACTTCACTTGTGACTTAAAAATTGCACAATAAAAATGGTTGTAATTCTTATGACTTATAGTTTTATCAATATCATTTACAAAATAAGCAATGTATTCTTGTTCACAAGTCTTTGGCAGTCAACTACATGAGAGAGAGCATCACCCTGGGGCTTTTCCTCCAACCATAGACCAGTGGTCCCTTGCACACCTTCCTTCTAGAAGTGGCCCTTCCCTTCATTAGGGTATTAGATAAGGGGAATCAACTGATTCCATATGCCATCTAAGAACTAGTGATGTGTCATAGATAATACAATCGAGTTTAGAACTCTAGTCTAGCTCTAGCTATGTATGACCCAATCTGATTATTTAGCTCTCTAGTGCACTGTGAACTGATAATGAATATAGTGACTTTTGCATTACTTTGGCTAAAGCTTCTTACAAATATATATAGTCGTGTGTTCACTCACTCTTTTCTCCACTTGGAGACAAGACTCTTATTTCTCAATTTATATCATAATAAATAATTCTTTCAACTTGATTATACCATACTGGTTCTAAATCATAACGATATCCTTATCTACTAGTCATTTCGACAAGTCTAAGATGATAACTTAGGTGACTAAGAATCATACACTGAATCCCTCTTTGCATCCTTGCAATCACGGGTCTATGACATCCTATCATCTACTCAATGACTTGTATACCTAATCTCAAGTTGATTGTACTCTTCTACATATGCAAGATTCTAATACTTAAATCAAAGGATTTTATGATTAAAGACTCTATCTGTCTTAATCTAGAACATAATCATTCGACTCATAATCCATCAAAGATTTGTCTATAATTTCATATACCAAAACTTGAATTCAACTTCTCATGAATAACAAAAGATAATATAATATCAAATAATCTATAGCATAATTTTTAATGACATAGTGAATTTATCCCTTAACAATCCTATGGCTATCCTTAGCCTAGAATAGGATTGAAAATCATTTCTCTATAAAACCCAATTACATTTAATTTAAATATCTCTAGAATAGTTTTCCAAAACAACTCATTCTTTGATATATGCATTCACAAGTATGACCCTCACCTGGTCTCTCTCTCTCATAAGTTACATTAGCTCAATAATAAATATGCTAGGTACAATTGTACCTCTCTTAAGCATAGTTGGCCTTTAAAAAGGGCTCAATCAACCTCTCTCGATCAAATTCTTCATAAGACTCATTTGGCCTAAGAACATTGCATTCAGCCTATCATTTATGTGCTCGGCCTATGAACATTACATATGGCCTGTCATACATATATATTCAGTCTATAAACTTTTAAACTTTGCCAGCCAAAACTTATACATAGTTGGCCTATTGTAAGCACACATTCAGCCTACTCTATCATAGTTTGGTCACTGCAAAGACACAGTCTACTTAGTCTCACAGTGGTTATCATATAAACATGGTATTCCTTTGTATACTATACTGTTATTCCATTAAAGTATACACATTTAGCTAGGAATACAAGTTCAATCTGAATATATATAATGGATATAAACACAATCGACTAGGAATAATACATAAACAATATGAGACTACACCTAGTAGTATCTTTACTAGTTATCAAAAGACTCTAAGGCCAATATCCATGGCTCTACGTAGCCTATCAAGCTTCATTATCAATGTAGAGATATAGACATTGAAATCACAACCGTAAGGCTCTTTATGATGTAAAAATAATAATCTATTTAACTCTTCAAAGAATATAAATTCATTAGCTCTATGCTTATTTTACTAGATAAACATTATATTATATGCTTTATCAAAGTTTTCATGAAAGGTAGAATCACCTGCTAAATAGTTCAATCCGTGCCTTTAAATCTCTTGATGTCTTGTCCTCCCTACAACTACTAAGCTCCTTCTCTTCTTTTTCTATGTGTGTATCCTTTTATTTCTCTCGGTCTCCCTCCTAATAATCCTCTCTTTCAACTTGATGGCTCATAACCGTATAATAATGGCATTGTTTATCATTGCTCTTCCACTCCTGCGAGTTTTAATGAGCAAGGTTATGTGGAGATTATGGAGAAAGTGGAGCGGCTGCTCCTTTCTCCCCACTCTCCAAGTATATAGGGATTATGAAATGAAGGAATACAAGAGACTTCAAAACCTCCAAAGGATGATCTTGACTAACAATAATAATAATATTAATAATAATAATACATTGATCTAATAGATGTCATTATTACGAACTCTCCAACACTTACCGTGCATAATTGTAAACATATTCATCGACAGAGAATTCTCCCACATCTATTATGATCTAATGATGAAAAAGGATTAAACCTTTGTCTTAATAACAAACTCCAAAGAATAGAATGATATGATTTCTCTACTAAATATGTGTGTGTGAGTTTCAGATGGCATAAGGATCATTGTATTCATGTGATTTAGCATCCTCTCCATGGTGATACTCTTTCTCCTCTTGTTGGAATGGAAAAAAGCATTGTTCCTACATCCATCTCAGTTATAAGATGGTACTTAGTCTATTACATCATTTTAACCACATGTTCAATAATGACGTCATAAACAATTATTTCTAATATATTAATATAAAACAAAAAAATGCACTTTTCCATTTTTAACTATAATCATAATATTTTCTCTTACCAACTATCCATCTTCATGAAAATAATGAAAATAAATACATTAGTTTAAAAAATAAGGTGTGACATATCTCGCCCCTTAGAGATCATCATCCTCAATGATTATGTCCAAGCCAAAAATAAACATTTCAAATATGTTCTTATACATTATACTACTCAAATAGATGTTGGAATTTTTGGTAAATATCATTATAATCCTCCCAGGTAGTATTCTCCTCTGAATATGCATCCCACTAGACCTTGCATTGGGTAACCTCTCTGTTATGTAGGCAGAGCTTGCATACCTCCAACACTTTGAGAGGCTTGATTATGACCACTCCTGGGTCCTATACGTGAAGAGCATTCCAATATAGTATGTGATTAGATCCTAATGTATATTTCTTCAAATATGACACATAAAAAACATCATGCAATCTAGCAAGGGCTGGTGGTAGAGCTATCATGTAAGCAATTGGATTAACCACTTCTAGGACTTCAAAGGGTCCAACATATCTATGTAGTTTAACTCTCAAGAAAAATTTATCTCCTAAAAATTGTTGGGGTATTCACTTGGCATAGACATAGCTTTTCTTTCTATCATTTGCTTCTGCTAATCTTTTTTTGATTAGTTTTACTTGCTCTTCCATTTCTAAGAGCATTTCTCGCCCAAGGCTAACCCTATCTTCTAGCTTATCCTAGCTTATAGGAATTTGACACTTCCTATCATACAATGCTTCAAATGAAGCCATTTTTATTGCTGAATGATAAGAATTATTATATGCAAATTCAACTAGTGGAAGATATTCTTCCCACTTATACTACTAATCCATGCAATACATCCTCAACAAATCCTCAAGTATTTTATTTCCTCTCTTAGTTTGTCCATCCATTTTTAGATGATAAGATGAGATTATATTTAGTTGTGTTCCTAAAGTCGAGAACAAAGTTTTCCATAACATTGAAGTTATTCGAGCATCTCTATCAAAAATTATCTTTTCTAGAATTCCATGTAACCTAAAAACTTATTGCATGAACTTCTTGTCTAAGATGGGCACTCCATTTGTAATATTACCAGGTATAAAATGAGCTACCTTAGTAATTTTATCCACTTCCAAAATAATAGCATCATGCTTATAGTGGGACATAGGTAATCCTTGGACAAAATCTATACTAATAACCTACCATTTCCATTCAGGTATGTCATGAGGATACAAAAGTCCTGTTGGGTGCTGGTGTTCATCCTTAACTCACTGACACTCCAAGCATCCTGCCACAAATCTTGTAGCATCATTTTTCATTCAAAAAATATAAGGGTTTCACATCATCTAACAACATTATCACTCTAGGGTGACCTGAATATGGTGTAGAATGAGCTTATTTCCACATAGTTCTTCCCAAATCTCCTTGATTTGGAACATTAATTAGGTTATTGGATCTCAATAGCCCATCAGATTCAAAATAAAATCCTTTATACCTTGATTGTTGAGGATTTTCTATTAAAGATTTCAAAATTTGTTCATAATATTCATCACCGGTCAAATTTTTCAATATCTAAGCTCTGAAATCAGAGTGCATTGATACTATTGTTGATATGTGCCTTCTTTGACTCAAGGCGTCAACCACTCTATTTTTCTTTCCCTTAATGTAATTAACCTCAAAATCATAGTCAGAGATGAGCTCTAACCATCTTCTTTGTTGAGCATTAAGGTTAGGTTGATTGAAGATATACTTCAAAACTTGACTATTAGATTTCAATTCAAATTTCTTCCCCAACAAATAGTGCCTCAAAAATTGAAGAGCATGCACAATTGCTACTATTTCCAAATCATGAGGGGCATAATTTTTCTCATAGGGTTGCAGCTTCCTGGACTCATAAGGCACAACTTAATTTTCTTGCATCAGCACTCGTCCTAACCCTTCTCTTGAAGCGTCAGTCACAACAACAAAATGACCCTCTAGGTTTGGCACTTTAAGAATTGGTGCTGAAGTCAATTTCCTTTTAAGAACATTAAATGTTTCTTCACACTGTTTAGACCATTCAAATCTCTTTCCCTTTCTCTACAAGGAAGTAATAGGATGAGTAACTCTAGAAACGTTTGAAATGAACTTCCTGTAATACCCTACCAATCCCATAAAACTACACACTTCATGTATATTGTTAGGACTAGGCCACTCCAAAATAGCCTTTATCTTCGATGGATCTCCAACAATTCCTTTAGCTAAAATATTATGACTCAAATATTGTACCTCTTTATGGAAGAAGGTACATTTGGATAGCTTTCCATAAAGTTTATATTCCCTAAGTCATTGTAGAACTATTCACAAGTGTTGATGATATTCATCCTCATAATGAGAATAGATAAAAATATCATCTAAAAACACTACAACAAACTTGTATAGATAGTCCCTAAAAACATTGTTCATCAAATTCATAAATGCTGCTGGAGCATTTGTCAAACCAAAAAGTAAGACTATGAATTCATAATGCCCATACCTTGTTCAAAAGGTTGTTTTGTGAATATCTTCTTCCTTCAATCTCAATTGATGATAACCTGACCTAAGGTCAATTTTGGAAAATATAGCCGCATCACATATTTCATCAAAAAGATCATCTATGTACAGTAAAGGATACTTGTTCTCTATCATTGCTTTATTAAGCATACAACAATCTATACAAAGACACAGAGTGCCATCTTTCTTCTTAACAAATATCATTGGTGCTTCCCAAGCGGCAAACAAGGTCTAATCAGTCCTTTTTGCAAAAATTCTTGTAATTGAGATTTTAACTCTATTAAGTCAGTAGTAGTCATTTGATAAGGTGCTTTGGACACCGGTTCAAAACCAAGAGTAATATCTATTGCAAAATCAAAAACTCTTTTCAGGGGCAAACCTAAAATTTTTTCTAGAAACGCATCCTGAAAAATCATGGAGAAAGGGGTACTTTTCAAAAGAATTTTTCTTAGGTTCTTTCTCCTCTTCATTTTTCATCTCCTCCATTTTAACTACAAACATTTGGCATCCTTTCTTTTTTTCTCTTTTCAATTGCATCGCAAAAATTTGCCTAATTTTGAGCTCTAGATGAAAACCTTGGATAAGGACAAAATTTCTATCATCATCAAGACACTCTACTATTTTGGAATGACAATCAACTTTTTCCTTATGTTGTGATAACTATTTCATCCCTAAAATGACATCATAAGATCCTAGAGGCGCTACATAGAGGTCGACCTCTGTAGAAAAGGTAGGTAGGGTTAATCTAGCTTTAAACAAGCATTGCTCTGCCTGATCTATTGACTAGTTTGTAAACTCTACTTCCATGAATTAGCCATGAAACTAGATTTCCTAAATATTTTATCTAGTATTTTAGGGTTCACAAAGTTTTTAGTTGCTTTTGTATCTATAAGAATAGAAATAGGTGTTCTAAAAAGAGTACATGTAGTTTCAATAGGGGTAACCTAATACTCAGCTTGATGACTATCAAGAGCAACATGAATCATTTGCTAGAAAGCCATTTGTTGTGAAGGTAAAGGTTTTCCTCCATAAGAATTTCCTAAAAAGGTAATGATTGCAAGATATATGCACAAAATGGATTTTCTTAAAAAGGCTTTAATAAACTTTCAAGAAAATGCAATTGGTGGGTGTAAAGCTAAATTCCACAATCTTCGCCAGCATCCTCCTTGTTTATGCCCAAATAGGATCTTCAGAACATGGTATGGACATCCATTAAAACATAAAGGATATGGGAATTTTGACATTCATTGTAGTTGCAACTTCCCTAGGAGACATGTATGCAAAGTGTTGAAAGCATAGACAAGGCACATGAACTATTTGCCATGATGCTTGAAAGAAATGTTGTCTCATGAATGGAATGCAATGATTGCAAGATATGCACAAAATGGACTTTTTCAAAAAGGCTTTAGAGAATTTCAATTAAATGCAATTGGCACATCTAAAACCAAATGCCACAACCTTATCCAATGTCCTCCTTGCCTATGCCAAAATGGGATCTGTAGAACAGGGAGTGGACAACAATCAAAGCATAAAGGATATAGGAATTTTGTCACATGTATTTGCAGTTGACCTTGTATACATGTATGCAAACTGTGGAAGCATAGACAAGGTGTGTGAACTATTTGACATGATGCCTCAAAGAAATGCACAGTCTCATGGAATGCAATTATGGCAAGATATGCACAAAATGAATTTTTTGAAAAGGATTTATAAACATTCAAGTAAATGCAATTGGCACATGTAAAAACAAATTCTTGTAATTATAATTGATCATCATACTATATTTAATGTAAACTATCATATACATAATGGCATGAACATAACATCTAGTCTATATATAAAGCCATATATGCATGTACAAACAAAGCCATATAGGCATATACAAAGACATACATTGGTAACATACAAAAGTATGTATACGAAGCCATCTAGGTATACAAAGACATACATCAGTAACATACAAAAGTATGCATACAAATCCATCAAGGCATACAAAAAATATCCCTATGAACTTCTATCAAATAATCTAGTTTCTTATGAATTACTATCAAATAATCGGCAGCCCTTGCTTGGCCATGAAGATGAAGAGTCAATCAGTGACTCTCTCTCTCTCTCTCTCTCTCTCTCTCTCTCTCTCTCTCCCATTGACTAGACCTCTTCAACAAAGGTTCTTGTAGCCCCACCTGTTAATATAATCAAACAATATGCACATTAATATAGAAAACATGAAATATATAACATTGCATATGTAATCGATCACTTATTGCTAGATGATGATCCCTCTTGATCATTTTTTCTCTCTTTTTTTGTAGTTGGACATGTTGTAGTTGTAACCTCTTGTGATAAACATCAAGAAGCAAAATTGACTAAACTTAAATATCATTTATGTACATCAAAAGACATGAGATGAAACAAGAAATAAAAAATAAAATTTACAAGTTACTAGCTCATACCTCGGTCAAAGGATTTGTAGACAACAAAGCTACAATAATGCGTGCCTCCACTGATTGATGAAGATGAGGAGTCTCCATCTTCAACATCTCAAAATAGAGATCAAGGTTATTTGACCAAAATAGATACATTAAATTATTTAAATGCATAATAATTACAAATGGTTAAATTTACCTCTATGAAAGTGGTTCTACATCTAGGGGACCAAGGAAATTGTTGAGGTGCTAGTGAAGTTCCCTGTTGATTATCAAATTATTGTGCTAAATAAGATTACTATTGACATATGTACTATATTTATGATCATGTGATAAATTACATACCTACTAACTTGACTTCCTCTCATAACCCTGCACAACAGATGCAGGATGAAAACTTTGACCCTGGAATTTCATAGTGAAGACAATTAAATACATTAATTTTGACTTATAATATAGATAGTCATATAAAATTAATTACAAATTTCAAATACAAATATATTAAATCAAGATAAACCTTGTAAAAATTTACCTAGGATTTGATACAAAATGTATGCTATAAGAGGTCATCTATGAGAACAATCTCATCTAATACAGATGTGTCCATCACTAGTTGTTGCCCCTGCATTGTAGCATCCTACCGATAGTCTTGTGTTTCATAATTGCACAAGTTCCCACATGAACTGCAAAGATGTGGGGACAAATGATGCCTATTTCTCTCACCCTCATCGGCCTGGGTGAGATCATCACTATGTTGTGCTAGAGACTGGGTGAGAGAACTCAATGAATGTAGTGTCTCCAGCTCAATAGTCTCTTTCAAAGTTGAAGGGAGTGAGAAATGTGATAACCTAACAAGATCTCTAGGTATGTAGTTTTCATCTCGATATGCCACCTCTCTATCATGGGTAGAGCCACCACCTCTGCCATTGAACTCTTAAATATCAAAGTAATTAGGAATCTCCTTGAGGACGAACTCACAATAGGGTTTCCTCAAGAAATATTGTGGTACCTCATTATTATTACATGGAAGCCCATCAAAGACCATGTACCATCTAGGCATACAAAGACATACTCATTTATTGAGGGATTCTTTCATCACCCAAAAATAGTTGCTCTCAGTTTATTTTAGTTCATTTGTTTGTTGGTTGGTTTTTGGTTGTCAAACAGTTGCAGAGTAAGCCACCACATTTTTGCAATTTGATATTTGGTTTCATGGTTTTGGAATAATGTTTTATAATGATGATTGGATGTTGTTTCCATGCTTAGGAGGATAATTAGATCTATAGAAGCATGCTAATTTATTTATGAACATTAACTAGGATGACAATTTTGCACAGTTGTAACCTTCCCCATTTGCACCAAATTATTTGGAGTTTTCTCCAATAAAGGAGTATATGAGAAGGTTCATTGGACCTTTATGAATTTATTTTTAGCACCGCATGAATATTATCCACTATTTTCACTATATAGACTTAGAATTAATGAGAACTAGTTAATTGCACATTTCATGTGGCATAGAATTGTCTGCCACCTTGTAGCTAACGTGGATCATCAGTGTTATTTATACATGGTTTATGAATGGATTAACAAGTGAGGTGAGACAAAAGACCATCAATAAAGGAATGGAGAGAGGGAGTTAGGTCTGAGATAGAATTTGATAGTGAGGCAATTGGTCATGTAGGCAAGTAGGGAAGTAGCGAGTTTGATAAATGTAATTTTGTAGAACTTGGTAAATTCAATGGTTGTGGCCTAGCATGTAAATGGGGACCATTGTGGCAAGTTTCTAGTTGTGAATCTTGGTTATTTATTAAATGGTTATGTTATGGCATTTAGGGATCCCACTATAGAAAATTGTAATTCATCCAATTTGAGGATATCAATAAAATTTATGTTTCTATTCTAGTTATTAATGCTATTCTATGCTATGGTTGCATGGTTGGATAGTCCTCCATTGGAACCTCTAGCTATGAATACATCAAAATAGGCCTTTGAGATCTAACTTTTTTAAAAAAGGATTCAATTGGATTCTTAGATCAAAGTTGTGGCCTTGGGAAGTTGGGAAGTGTAAGAGGGAGTTACACTTGTTGACTGACTTATGGTGCACCTTATGACACATCATAACTTGGCATATTTGAATGGAAATAATGGATCCAAAATGGAGTGCCTAAGTTGGTGGGTGGATTATGACGAACTTATGGTAGATAGAAGAAATATGCTATTTTTGGCCTATGGACTCATCTTTAGATTTATGCATTTGATTTTTTCTAGCAATTTGACCACCACATTTTTGGTGGTGCCCAAATTGTTAGTAAAAATCCAATACCTAAATCACTAAATTTTCTAACACCTTTCTTAAAGAAATAATAAGTTTTTTTGTAAAACATTGTATCCAATATTTTTCTTTCAAATTAGAAATTCGTATTCCACTAGATGGAAGAAGAGGCAAAGCTAAAAGAATGTTGTAAGAAGCCTCCTTCCAATTTAAAAATTGGCATACTTTTTTCTATGCTTTCAAAATAAATTGGATAGAAAATGAGACTCTAATATTAAAATAAAGTGCAAGGAGAATCCTTACTAACTAATTAGCCTTTTTCCATTTCCCTTTGATGACAACAATAGCTATTCTATATGTTGGTAAAAATCCAACGCCTAAATCTTTAAAAATTGAAACATCAAATAGATTGGATAGAAAATGAGGCTCTAATACAAAAATAAGCTGCAAGGAGTATCTTGTCCAACCAATTAACCTTTTTTCATTTCCATTTGATGACAACAATATAAAGTCTATGTCTTGGTAAAAATCCAATGCCTTAGTCTATGCTTTTCAATTTAAGAATTGGCATACTTCTTTTCATGCTTTCCTTATATCAAATTAGCCCAATATTTATGACTAATTTACATTCCCACTTATTATTGGGATAGGGAACAAGGGATATTTTGGGAAGAAGAGTATGATATGTTTGTTTTAAAAGAAAGGACGAGAAGTTCTAGGAAGACAACCAACATGAACCTTTGAGTAAATTACAAGGGATTGGGAAGCATGATTTGATAGTTAAGTTTCATAGAACCAAAGATTGCATAAAATGAAAAATTACTTGGAATTAATCAAATCAAATTACTTTTTGATATCAAGACCAGAAGATCATTGGAAAGAAGAGAAATCCCATAAATCACTAAATTTTTTAACACCTTTCTTAAATAAATAATAAGCTCAACAAGTGCTTGGAAAATATTTTATCCAATATTTTTTCTTAAAATAAGACATGCTTATTCCACTAGATAGAAGAGGAGGAAAAGATAAAATAAAATTGTAAGAAGACTCCCTCCAAATTTTTAAAAATTGGCATACTTTTTGCCATGATTTCCAAGTAGATGGGACAAAAACCGAGGCTCTAATATGGAAATAAGGTGGAAGGAGAATCGTGTCCAACCAATTAACCTTTTTCCATTTCAATTTGATCATAGAAATAGCAAGTGTATGTCTTGGTAAAAAATTTCATGGTTAATCACCATTAACAACTTTAGTGATCTATTTAGCAACTGAACCAACTCCTTGAGTTTTGACATCAATAATGTAATGTCTATTATTTGCTTTATCCTATATGCATTAAGACTAAGAGATAACTACACTACTAGTAGTACCATTGCATTTCATCATAGGATCTATCAAATAAGTATACATAAATTTTTATACCCTTTATTTGATGACATCCAGCAAGAGGAGAAATACACATATATGTCACCAGAAATAAATATTTGACCCCTAACTATTTACTACCAATGATAGAAATTTGTTTCCCCAATTAAATAATTCATTTTAAAATTTGTTAAAATAACAATTATACATTTTTGAAAGAGATAGTCCCATCCCAAATGGAATGCCAAGATTTCAAGTAATTTCTCCATGTTTTATCTTTTTATTATCTTTGTGAATCTTGAGGCATTAAGAATTCTATTTTACAATGAACCAACTCAAATCTAGAGATAGATCAACATAAATTGAAAATATTTCTCCTACACCTAGAATGGAAAATATGGAAGTGTTGAATAATACTATTGGAGCTTGGCATACTAGGAAAAGCAGGCAACTAACTTCCTAACTTTCATCTTAGTCAAGCCTAATTAATTAATCCAATAAGTTTGATAAAATTAGAAAGAACACAACATCAAATATATTTGGCAACATTAATAGTTAAATTAATAATAATTTAAGATTTTTAACAAAAACATTATGAATATTAAAATAGCTTACAAGAATTAAAACTTTGATACTTATTGATAAAAATAATTTGTTACAAAGAAGAGTTATAGTGTGCATATCAAAATATAAATATATATTATTTGGTGATAGGCGTATAAATATTTGTATTTATGGACCATTTGATAACACCTTTTTAGGTGCTTTTACTAGTAAATATATGAGTGTTCTTACACACTCCACATGATTGGTCAGCGTCTCTCATTTATTCCACATAGTTACCATATGCAATTATAGGCCATTCAATCTTATTGTTATCCCAACAGATGCAGGATTCTGTTGGCAATGTTAATATTGACGTATTGGTTTTTTTATCGAAGAAGTCTACTGCTTTTCCCTGAAAACTCTATTTAGTAAAGTGTAATAAATAATCTCTGTTTAAGCCTTAAAAGTAGAAGTATTCCCTCACAAACTGTACTACTGACTCCTTTGTTGAGATATTACTAGCAATCACACCTTGTTGTGCAATGGGTACACTAAATAGTTGCAGAAGTTTAATTGCCATGTCTTTAAGTGAATGATGACTGTCTTGTATCCCTATGGCCCATGTTATTATGTAGATGTTGAAAGAGAGTATCTCACCCTATTGAGAGCTTTGTAGTATTTAATAAATCCCATGAACCAAAACTCATGATTGTACACAGTTACCACTTGAATATACTTTTTTGAAAGATCATCTCTATTGCCTAATGGATCCACAACTTTAACCTTGTCCATGAGTATCACTACCTACATACAACATAAGCGAGCAGTTTCCACCATCTAAGAAAAATGGATACACGTGGCAGGTAAATGTCTTCAAATGTGTAGGTGCTATTCATTCTAAGGTACCAATAGTTGGAAAATGTGTCAATTAAAAATTTCTCCTTGTACAGATGAAGGTACAGGTAGAATGAATAGGCCTAATTATTTGAATCATCTTGCATTGTTCTAGTAAATCTCATGCCATCTTTGGATTGTTGGCATGGAATGAATGATTAAAAGTCACTCTATCTTTTCTTTATCATTGGATCCTTGGCACGAGAAGTACCATTTCATGAGGCTATAGTGGAGCTAGTTTATATCGACCAACCCATACCAAGCTCCATTTGTTACATTGTAAAAGCACCATACCTTGATCTTTAATGTAGAGTTAGTTATGTAATCCCATGTTGGCTAATGATTTTATGTTTTAGGAAATGTATCTTCAATTGTCATGGGTGGTAAAGGTAAAACTTAGAAATAATTATAAGCATGGCCGGCACCACCTACATCATGTTCATTTTTCATCTATCCTACCATCATACATCCTCTCATGGGGATGTCACACGATACAAAGGTTGCTCAAACTTAGTGACCCTTGTTAGTGTTATAACTTAATGCCTTTGTATAATTTGGAGGTCAAATGGATTTAAATTTGATTTGGACATGGTATAATTTTAGATAGATAATTCCTAATTGTTTAAAAATATTAAATTTTGAGGGAATTTATTTTATTTGTTTGAATTTATAGATGATATGGGAATGCAAAAATGGTGTACATTCTATATCATGGGAGCCAATTGTGCTCAATCTCACTTTGGAAAAACTTTTGTTAAAGGAACGCAACATATAATGTACATCATGAAGTATGTTACTTTTAATTTCATGCTAATTTACGTAATTCTCTTTAAAATTATTTTTATTCAATATTGTTTCTCCCTTTGTTCATAGATACATTGATAAGATAATCCAAGACTAAGTTATAAGGTGGTGAAAGGAGCGGGCTACCATGCATGATACACTTCTTATAAATGAGAAATGAAAATATATATCTATATCTCTCTCCCCCCTTCTCTCTCTCTCTATTTCCCCTCTTTAATGTAGGGTTTTCTATTGGAATACTTGACTATAGCCCCGAGTCTATCACACAACAAAACACTTTTTGCCACTATATGAATGCAATTATGCTTAGTTTTGTAATCCCATTATGGGCAATGATTTTGTGGTTTAGGAAATGTCTCTTCAATTTTCATGGGTGGTAAAGGTAAAATCTGAAAAGAATTATTCATAGGAATGTTATGATAGTAGCCATGTTTTCTTCTAGAAATTGAAAAGTACTTTGAATCCAAAAATTTTAGTTCAACATCATACATAAATAAGGATAGGGTTTGTCATGCACCCTTTGGCATACTATACACATATTCAAAGTAAAAGTATGGTCAACCTTGGTCAAACTCTTTAAGCTTCCACTATTGACCCACAAGGTGATCTGGAACTCCAAATCCAACCAATACTTTAACATGGTGTGGTAAACGAATATTTATATCTTTATTTTCTACATACAAACTTTTGGAAGACATGCTTTCTTTTAGCTTTATCTTTTGAAATGATTTCTTTTGATGGGTTTTATAGTAAATCTTTTCTAATTTCTAAGTGCTTTCTCTTATGAAATTTGATTTTCTGCACATCCTCAAGGTTTTCATTCAATCCTTGCTAGTTGACTCACTACTACATGAAAAAAATTTAAATGTTTGTTTACAAAGTCTCCATCATGCATATTTAAAAAATACAATTTTCTTTCTAAAAATAGCCTATTTATAAGGTACTTAGTTTGATATAATACAATATTATTTTCTCATAAATGCTTAGCAATACTTTTAACTAAAATATTATCGATATTAAAGTACAAAGACACAACCTAATAATAGATCTATCTCTTCTATCCAACTTGTCCCATCCATCTTGATCCATTGTTAATGGTAGAAAATTGAGTGTAATAATTATTATAATCCACTCATCTCTCTCCCTTAAAAGATCTTCAACCTTCAACTTCCACAACTCAAAGTTTTACCAAATGAACTCAAAAAGAAACATGGTATCCTATAATGACAAGTGATACATTTTCTTCTTCCATTTTTACATCTATGAAAGCTAGTTGACTCACTAATAAAGGAGAAAGAGAGAAGGATCATGTTTTTTTAGTCAAACTCTTAGGCAAATTGATTTAACACCTTATGAACTATGCTTGAAGACAACAAACAACCATTATATACATTTTGTAGAATTCAAATTATTAAATATATTTTAAATATGATATAGTATAATATAATTGTATATTTAAATATATTTTTAATTCAATTTTATATATAAAATTATAGTGTAATTCTATTTATTATTAAATCATATTTTAAATAATATAAACTATTAAATATATAAATATAATCTAATATATTAATATATAATAACATGTATTTTATTATTATCTTAGATTCTACTATAATTCTAATCCTAATAAATGAAGATAAAAAACTAATTTCTATAAATACTCGGAAACAAAACCAAACTAATTACACTCTTATTATTGTATAAATTATATAATAACCATAAATAAATAGTAAATATATAATATATATTATCTTTATTAATATAGTATTATATAAAAATATATATTAAGTATGTATCATATTATATTAAAATTTAATGATCTATATTATATAAAAATCAAAAATTTATTTTATCTGTTTAAAAAACCAAATAATATTTAATTAAATTGGGCAAACTAATTCAATACGGCCTTCAATTAAAGTTATAATCTCCCACTAGGACTTAAATTTAAAAATATATATTAAGTATGTATCATATCATATTAAAATTTAATGATCTATATTATATAAAAACTAAAAATTTATTTTATTTGTTTAAAAAACTAAATAATATTTAATTAAATTGGGCAAACTAATTCAATACGGCCTTCAATTAAAGTTATAATCTCCCACTACGGCTTAAATTTGACAGTCAACCTTGCTTGTCAAGCAATATTTTTTATGACAATTATCTATCAAAACTGCTTTTAAAATACTATGACATATCTTAATATAAGTAGATTATATAAAAAACTAAATATATATATCAACATAATCTTATGTAAATTTTGACAGTTTGTCCAAAATCTTACCTTTCATATGATAGTCTTTTTAAAATTTTGATTATATTTTACAGTAAAAATGGCTAAATACAACTATACAACTGTCAAATTTAATCTAGTCTATGATATGTGATATGACCTTCAATAAAATTAATTTGTTATATGACCTTTGATAAAGTTAATTTGTTATATGACATGGATTTGGCTTTTGCCATCGGCGAATACAAGGCAATAACGCAAAGGAATGATCGGAAAATAAACGGCAACCAATATTATTCATTACAATATTGTCTTCTGTGATTGCTGCAGCCTATGTGCACGAAGGCCCCTGAGTCCTAACAACTTCAATTTGTGACGTTTTCTGGTAAGTTCTTCCCTTCAAACTAAATTATGAAAAATATACAAGTCTGATTGCTTTTCCCAGAAAACCTCTGAGTGTTGTCATCGATTTATTAGTCTATTCCGGCCATAATTGTTTATACTTAATTTCCACAACTTTAATCCATAGTGAACATGTAGTTTTAGAGCAGTTTATTTGCAGTTTATCTATCATTAAACCTATTTCTAAATAATATTAGAAACGAAGAACACAGAGAATAATCTTAGAAACGAAGATCATAGCTAAATGTAAAGATCGAAAGACTAAATTAAAAGTAGTTGTAGAAAAGAGAGTAGAAATAGAGCATTGGACTGTTGCACATAGTGGAAATAGTGTTTGGAACTGTTGAAGGTCATAAAATTTGACTACACGGATACAAATGTGGAAGCAGTGTTTTGGACTGTTGAAGGTTATAAAAAATTGGCTGTAGGACACTGTTAATTTTGTATGGTGAAAGTAGGCGTTAACCCTATATGTTCCACCTCTGGACTACCATGAGACTACCGCTATTGTGTTTGCTTTAATATGTAGGTGGTTTTTAACATTATCTGATTTCTGCAGCGGATAAGCAGTATCAACGAATTTTTAGCCCTTCTCATTAAAACGTATTTAAAAGCTTTAGTATTAAAAAGGTTTATTTATATAAGCTACGGAAGGATTTTGTGGCAATAGTGAAATTTTTAGTGGATACATTTTTTGGTTTGTTAGATGAGGTCACCAAATTTAAGGAAAGGTTGACGTCTGTCAATAAAAATATATTTTATGGTTGGTAATATTAGTATTTGATAGAATGGTATTATTGTTATGGTTTAAGAATATGTTAATATGGTTGTAGAAAGTATTTACGAATTTATTTAATATTTATTTGTAAATCATTTTTTTAGTGGTGTATTAAAATGTTTTAAGGTTTTTGGAATCAAATGTATTTGTTAATTTTTTTTATAATATTTTAAATTTTAATTTCAAATTCATCTTAATGAAATACAGGAAGAAGTAATGTTTGAGTATAGTGAAGTTTGTTAGATTTCATAAATAGACATTTATGTTTTTTTTTAATTTATGTATAATATTATAAATCATAATTTTGATCCATCTTCATGTAAGAGAGGAATAAGGCAATGTTTGAGTATAGTGAGATCTATTAGATTTCATAAATTGATATTCATAATTATAAAAGGCCCCCAATAGAGAAAAAGAAGAGACTAACCAAGTGATATAAAAGAGAAACCTTAAGAAATATTTATATAAAACATGAAGAGAGAATGGAATATTAAATCACTTACAAGAGAGAATTGAAATTGAAAAGAAAAGTATAAAGAAAAAAAATGCTATTGATCTCTTTATTATGTTAATTAAGATCTAATTAAATCATCAAATCCAATCCTCCACCTTCCACACACACATGAAGAGTTTATTTTGTTGTTGATTGACTATATATATATATATATATATATATATATATATATATATATATATATATATATATATATATATATATATATATATATATATATAAGAAGTTTAGAAGACCTTTCATACAAGAATCAACTATTATAGAATAGGCCACATTGTGCAACATGGTCTTAGACTAGACCATGTCATATGCATCAATCCAAGTGGTGTAACCTTGCCCTTTGTTGACACGACCTTTAGAAATTTGTGCAGATTTTATCTTCTAAACTTGTTTTATGAATGTGGTTTTGTTGAGAAAAATAGTGGGAGTTGCTTAAGATAGAGGGAAGGCCCTTGGGTTCTCTTGATAGCAATCAAGCCCCTAGAAATGAACAAATTACTACAAATATGCAAAGCATGCAATTTAGTATCTAGACTCTATGGTGTTGATGAATTAATGGACCAATGTAGTGCAAAAATAGTATTTATGAATCAAATTTGTCATTTGTGTTACCCTATAATTTCTAGTTGATTGTGTGAAAAATTCTAATGACATACAATGTTCCTAAACACAAGTCCATAGTCACACAATTTAGAGTGAACTCATATGATAATAATTGGGTTTTGTAAGAGTGGGTTTCTTGTGTTAATTTTGAAATTTTAATGCAATGGACCAACCCACACTATACAACCTAGTCTAAGGTGGAAGAAGGCTATGAATGTGGATTGGTTAAGGCTTAGGTGGTTTATAGTTTCAATTGGGTTATGGGTTAATGATAGATGTTGGGTAAGAGTTGTTTTGTGTGCAAAATAGTTTGATTGAGTACTACAAAGATCATAAAATAGAGATAAAAAGTGAAAAGTATGCACATTTAGCCCTTATGTTTCCCCCCACATTTGTGTGAATGATAATCTACATGAATCATGCATGCCAAAGTAAATATATAGTAAAAAGTAAACAAGCATAAAATGATATAGTATTGGATTCTTTATGACACATTATCTATCCTTGTGTAACTACATTTAAGCACATTACTTTTCATATAAGCACACAAGTCATTAACAATACATGTAGTAAGCATACAGAGTAAGGGAGCAAGGGCCAACCTTTATGGATAGAGTATTGTAGAAAAAAAATATAGTAAGGGAGAGATTGTTAGCAAGGCAAGAATTGGGATTAGTAAATAATATTTGGATATGGGAGAGCATACAACTTCCAAATTCAAGCTAGTGAAGAATTTTGAGTAAGAAGGTCTAGTGAATATGATCATAGGTCTTTGGAATAAAGTTTAATGAGGAGGATAGCTTGTATATTTTATTGAGCCCATTCTATCTAGATTCTGAAGCTATAATGAGGATATTTAAGATAAATCTACCAACAATAAAACTAATTTATTCTAGCCTCATAATGGATTGAACCAATGATTTAATGCAAAGAATAATGGATTTGGATTTTTATAAGAATCGCTAAGCAAGGTGATAATATGTCAAACAACAATAGTGTCTTGATTCTTGACCTTGAGGATGAGCTTAATAAAACACTTATAAAGAACAAAAGGGGAAAGTCTTCATATTCATTCACATTTTTCCTTGGTGGAATGAGGTGATATAGTAAGAATACAAGGGACATGTGGTAGTGCTAAATCATATTTTATTGGTCTTGAGGACTAATATGTGATATGTATTGAGGGTCCAATTGCATGACATCAAATGGGGAAGTGCCACATGTTGTAAGGTGGTGAACATGGTGGGTCTAGGGTTGTCTATTTCATAAGGAGTTTGAAGGATCTTTCATGGCTACTTTATAGTGAAAGGGGCTACATGTTCATTTTTTATTGGAAATGGCAAAATAGACCTAAAAGTGTTGTGTATATTTTCTTAATTCCTTAGAGTCTAAGTTGTAGATATAAAAGCATTAAACCAAAGCCAAAGATCTCAAGCTATAGCTCAAAAGGTTTAATCGCTTGTTTGCACCTATAAGGTTTTCAAAGAATAGGTGCCACAAAGTTAGGGTTTTGTATCTAAAGAAGAAAAATATGAAAAAGAGATTGTCCAAGGAAGTAAATGAGAATTTTAATGAATCCTATATATCTTAGTAAGGTAATTGGAGGCTTGGGAAGTTTAGTTAGTGACTTGGCAGTTAATTGTAGAAGTAAATTTGATCTTCTAGACTTGTGTTGCCATATGCATAGGAGGTATATGGAAGAGCTAGTAATTACATGAGAGTCCATGCCACTGGAAAAAATGACAAGTAAAATTCAAATCACTAGAGAATGACCCTTTTTGCATGCTTTCATGTAGTGCTCTAAACCAATAAGGATTTGTTTCACTATAGGCATGATGATTTATGAGTCTAAAGTCAATCTCCCTAGAAATCAAGGGGTAATTAGGCCTTGGATTCTATTCTATTGTACTTATAGTATGGATCTTCTTGCTATAAATGTTTCTATGCACCATTCTTCTTCTCCAAATCTGATGGTAAGTTCTATTTTCCTACAATATAGGCTTAATACATGAATAGAGTACTAATTGAAATGTACTTTATTAGGACACACTTGATATTAAAATGTGATGATTGGTCACATGAAATTATAATAAGTGTCATTTACTCTATTGGG
Source organism: Cunninghamia lanceolata (assembly GCA_027924645.1). Classification (NCBI taxonomy): domain Eukaryota; kingdom Viridiplantae; phylum Streptophyta; class Pinopsida; order Cupressales; family Cupressaceae; genus Cunninghamia; species Cunninghamia lanceolata. Next base: position 660,749 of record BSBN01001094.1, read on the forward strand.
ATCCAATCCAAAAATTTCTAGATCTAGCTAAGCCCTTACCTCTTTTGGTGAAATTTTGCCTCATTTTGGCTTGTGTACTTCAAACCATTCCCATGTGCCCCTCATATGTTGATGTTGTCAATAAATCCAAGAATATTCTAAGTTCAAAGGGTTTTTTACTTTGGTTTTCTTCCTTTCTAGCATTTTTGGGTTTTCAAGGGTTTCAAGCTCATTAGAACATGTCCCTGGTTCCTTAATTCCCTAGTTCCCTGGAACCTCAAAGGTCCCTGAGGTTTCAAAGTTCTAATTTTCTTTTGACCCTTGATCTGTGTACTACAAAGGTTCCTAGCCCCTCCTTCCAATTCCCTTCTCTCCAAGTGCTATTTAGTTTCAAAGTTCCAGAGTTCACTAGAACCTTTGCCAAAGTTTTAGTGTTTCAATTTCCCCCAAAACCCTAAACCTTGAGATTCCAGGTTCCTGAACTTCCCTATTTCCTTGGCATTGTTCCTAAGTCCCCATTTCCTCTAATTCCTTGATCCACTGGAGGTTCAAAAGCTTTAAAATTCTTGGAATGTTGTAAATCAAGAAATTGATTGGAATTTCGGAGGATCTTCACACTTTTACACTTGGTTCCATGGATGTCCTCAAGTTCCTTGGTCTCCTAAATTCCAAAAATCTTGAAAGTCCCTCAGATGTTCCAAAATGCCCTAGAATGAGCTAGCAATTTCCTAGGAAACCAACAATGCCATGTTTCACCACTGTAACTTCTCAAAGGCATTTTTTTCTGCTTAATCAACACCGTTCATTTTAAGGACACAATTCCAAAAGTTGATTCAATAGTGGATGATGAGGATGGCATGGATTCCATGGATTTGGTGGTTGGAAACCCAAATCACATTCAATTTTTTTACTTCTAATTGTGTGATAGACTCCCTTGGGAAGATTAGGGCATAAATTTTCAAAGGCTATAAATACAAGTTTATCTCTCTTTCAACCTCCATGGATGGTTAAATAGATGTTTGGTGTGTGCTCTTCACCTAGATTATGATGAGATATAAGAGATTAGCAATAATGTGAATGATATAAATTAGTAATTAATCTATATTTAATAATCTAAAATTATGCTAATATATGGAGACAGTAAGAAAATGGAAATATCATTTTGTGCCAATAGAAAATAGATAACAATGAGATTTAGAATGTTAGATTTTAGATGTATAGAAGCAAAAGGAGCCTATGGTTTTCTTGAGAAGAAGGGAAAGACAAATTTAATAGAATTTTTCTTTAGAATAAGAGACAACAATGGAGAAAATAATATATGTGAATGTCACCTCAAAAAGCGGTGAATAAGCACATACAATCTCCAATGCTTGGAAGAAGGAGACAATAGAAAGAAGACTTGAGATTGTACTTAATGAAAATAGAGAAGAATGGGAATCATGGAAAGTAAAATCTTACAAATAAGTTATCGCATCCATAATAATGAAAGTTAAAATGGGTAGGGATAAATTTACAATAATAAGAAAATAATTATGCATGATTAAAGATTAAAATGCCTCACAACCATGGAAGCTCACAATCATTGAAATGCTTGTTTTGTGAATTCTTGAATTTCCAAAGGATTTTCATTCTTCACAAATATCTATGGAAATTTTGGGATCTTGTGGAATATTTTACAAGAGAGAACATTTTTTAAAAGAAAATGTAAACAATAATATGTTTCAACCAACAAGAGTGAAGAAGAAAGAATGAAAAACTTACTATTGCAAATTTGAGGAGAGAAAGCATAGATTGTAGGAAGATAAATATCATTTGATTTAAAAGAAGTGCATCTAAATCAAGTAATAAAGAATCTTCTTTGGAAAACATGAAATAAAGATGCATCGGAAGCATTGTTAAATTGTGGGGGTATTTGGTTGAGTAGGTTAAAACAAGCATAGGGATTTTACTTTATAGGGGACACTTATTACATAGTAGCATTCAACATGGTCCAAAAATAATAAAAATTATTAGAATGATAAAAACATCAAGAACAGGTTGAAATACTAGGAAACACATAAACAAAAATAACAATATAAAGGAAAACAAATAATTGGCTTTTGGATTGGGAAGCTTGGCTAAAGCTAAGGTAAAATGAGGCCCAAAATATGCTACATGAGTGGACACTAAAATGAGTCCATTTTATAGAGTATAATTTACAAGGTGTGTAATTCTCACTCTACATTTTCCCCCAATTTAGTGGGCTTATGTCACTAGGAAACATGGCTATGTTGAGGTATGAAAAAAGTTTGAATGTGTGTATATATATACACACACACACAAAGGATATGGTGCCTTAGATCAAGGTATTTTCCCCCAAAATTAAGATCTGTAAGATAAATTCTTTAGGAAAAATATGACCTATAAAATGTGTTAGCACATCATATTGAATCTAACATACATTCAATAAATACAAGGGAAAGTACTACATCTATAGAAAGAATGATATGTAGACATGTAAGAGAAGGACATTTTTATAGAGTCATAGAAGAGAAAGGAATGAGAATAAAGAGGTATCTTGAGAGAAGATATTATAGTAGGTGTAGCATGCTCTATTGCTAGGAATCATAATATATATACACATAAAAAGGATATGGTGCCTTTGATCAAAGTATTTGCCCCCAAAATTGGGATTTGTAAGATAAACTCTTTAGGAATAATATGACCTATAAAATGTGTTAGCACGTCATATTGAATCTAACATATGTGCAATACATATAAGGGAAAGTACTACATCTATAGAAAGAATGATTTGTAGACATGTATGAGAAGGACATTTTTATACAGTCATAGAAGAGAAAGGAATGAGAATAAAGAGATAGCAAGAGAAGATATTATAGTAGGTCTAGCATGCTCTATTTCTTGGAATCATAAAGATCGGTGCAAGGACCATTAAGAAGAGATTGGTTTAGGAGCCATAAAAATAATGGTGACCTAGGGCTATAAAAATTTAATCAATAGCTAAAACATCCAAAAAGGTAGCTCAAGGGCCCTATAGATGTAGTTTAGTGGTTGATAGGTGGATGTTATGAAAAGTGATAAAAACAATAAAAGGTAGATAGTGTGCCCCACCATAAAATGATTGTATTGGAACGAATGTGATCATTTTAGGGAGATAATGAAGAGAGAGAAAGAAAGTGAATATTTGCATTACATTAAATGATAATTAATCACAAAGCAACCAACTTATTGCCCACAAGAATAGGGAAGAATCATTCCAAAGAGGAGAGATGCATTCTATGTAGGAGAAGTAACATGCCAACTTGAGTATAAATTTGTTTACTTACAATTACATAAATAATACTGGTAAATAAAGGCTCCACTGAAACAAAGTGGAGCTCTATGGAGTTTCACTTTCCCATAGAAACAACAAATAAAATAGATTGAATGAATATTCCCAAGAAGTGCGAGCAAGGCTTCCTATGAAAATTAATGGGTGTGAAGGTAGGGGTTCCCCTTGCTAAAGTTGATAGATGGGATGAAATGGTATTTTGAAGTTTCTTTTTCTCTATTGATTTTTTTAAACATGAAAATTGGACAAAGACTGTTTGCTTCTTTCTATTAGTGTAGGATTTTATTTCCTTTTATTTTCCTTGTTTTAGGCTTGTTTAGGTAGTTAATAATTGTGAGCTATTTAATAGGCTATATTTATGTAAGTGGGTGTATGTGCATGAGTTGTCAATTCTCCATATGGAAAGTTAATCCACCTTCCCATTTTGGAAGATTCTAGATTGACAGCTCACCCCACTCACCTTGGCTATAAATACTCACTCCTTTGCTTGTATTTTTCATGGGTTATTCAATGCATTTCTCCAATATTTTGTATCAATATTCTCTTTGCTTTTTTCATAACTCTCCCATAGATGAATGCTTGCAGCTGATCCTGGCTCTAACATGGTATTAGACCTCCAGGTTTGCAAGTTTCTTCTCGAATCTGTGAGGGTTTTAGCCATTAGCATTTAATTTGTGCCTCCTGGAGAAAAACTAACCCATCCATTATGCTCAGAAGGGTCAAAAACCCTAGAAACGCCTATCAAATCACTGAAATCAGAGACCAAAAATTTGCTATAATTTTTTTGTTGGTGCATCCTTTTACTGAGCGGTTCGAAGGGTGCTTCTACATGGTGCATCATTTTGTTTAGTGGTCTGAAGGGTGCTTCTGCAAGGTGCATCATTTTATCCAATGGTCTGAAGGGTGCTTCCATAGGGTGCATCATTTTATCCAGTGGTCCGAAGGGTGCTTCCGCGTCCTTTTATCCAACGGTCCAAAGGGTACTTCCACAGGGTGCATCCTTTTATCCAACAGTCCAAAGGGTACTCACACATGGTTCATCTTTTTATCCAATGGTTAAAAGAAATCCTCCATCCTGCGCTTTTCTCTCATGCCCTAATGGAGCAGTTTCACGAAAACTGTCATAACTTGGGCAAACAAAGTCAGTTTATCATAAAACAAATATTGCTAGAAAGCAGATTTAGTATACTTTCTGATCGTATGATCAATTTTTTTTATTTTTCTATTTGACACCTATTTTTTCTGTTTGAAGTTGAGGCATCTTTTTTGGCTTTTGAGTTCCGTTCTTGTGCCCAGAATCTCCATTTTTTAAAAATGAAAAGGCATTGGAAAGGTATCAGAGAGCTCTTCACATCCACCTATGTACTTTTTTCATATTCATCCCTGGGTATCTATTAATTAGTTTGTCAATTTTATGACTTCTATTGGATACCCTAGACATGCTACCTCCTGGAAAGGTTCTGTTTGCTTTGATAGGCTTCATTTATCAACAATAATCTATTTTCAGTCTCTCTTGCACTTTCTGTAGCATAATGGGGATATCAAACTATTTGTACTTGTGCTTATGCTTCCTTGATTTCACCCTAGAGGCAACCTTCATAGTTTGTTCAGTATTTTTGAGATCATTGGTACCGTATGTTATTGACCTCTTTGATCCTGATATTCAGTGAGGTTTTCCAGTACAACATTGTTATTCAGTGGGGTTTTCCAGTACAACATAGTTCTTCTTCGATAGTTATGTGCAGTAGATCATTTTTAATCCTTCTATCACCTGTTGCTACATCAGAGTTTAGTGTTGCATTTGTCATGAGCTTTTAGTAATGGAGAGTTGCTTCTTCATGAGCTTCCATTAATTTAGGGTTGCTTCTTTGAATGCTTCCAATAATTCTCTGCAGTAGAAACCATCATTGTATATGGGTACCTAATATGGCTTCATTTGTTGAGACCCATCCTTGCATCCACCTAAGCTATGCTTAAGGGGGGGTGATAGTGTAGGATTTTATTTCCTTTTATTTTCCTTGTTTTAATCTTGTTTATGTAGTTAATAATTGTGAGCTATTGAATAGGCTATATTTATGTAAGTGGGTGTATGTGCATGAGTTGTCAATTCTCCATATGGAAAGTTAATCCACCTTCCCATTTTGGAAGATTCTAGATTGACACCTCACCCCACTCACCTTGCCTATAAATACTCACTTCTTTTCTTGTATTTTTCATGGGTTATTCAATGCATTTCTCCAATATTTTGCATCAATATTCTCTTGGTTTTTTTCATAACTCTCCCGTAGATGAATGATTGCAGCTGATCCTAGCTCTAACACTTTCTAAGTATTCTTCAATCTATTGACTCTAATAGTTATGAAATTCTATTTGGCTTTAATTTTATATATTACTTATAAATTAACTTTAGATCTATTGTATGGTGAGCTTGAAAGCAAAGATGAAGGAATTATGAGATGAATATTAGATCTTCATTATGCAAAAACTAAATAGCCATATGGGGTTGGATTAGATGGATTTAGAATCCCCCTTGTACAATAATGAAAGCATTGAGAATCAAACACATAATAGTATAATAGTATCAATTTGGGGTTGTAGACATATGAAATGCAAGTTTGTATTTATTTTAAAATTATAAATGTGGAAGGGCCACTTGATTAGTGGTTGATCATGTTTTATTGTTTAATAGTTGGGATGGGGCTAATAGGTAGCATGAAACAATTTTTCAAATATATATTTTTGGGAAAAAGAAAACAATGAGTGTTATTTTGTGTTTTTTTAAAATTTCCCTATGTTTTATAACACTCATGTTTTGTAAAGTACGCATTCTAACATAAAAGTTACTGAAGTAATAAACTGCATAATTACATCATAAGACAGTTAAAAGATAAATCTCCATAATCATATCAATAGTAATGAAATTACATCTTACAAATCCATGTGCTTAAACCAGGTATTAGCACTATAAAGAATATACAATGTCTAACTTTGCATGCATGCCACAAGTAATCATATGAATAATAAAGTACAATAATTAGCTACAAGAAATGTATATTATTTGAATAATTCTCCAACTACCACTAACCCACATGGTCTTCTGCAAGCTGAGGGATCAAAACATGACTTAGGCACTTTTTCGCCCAACCATGAAGTAATTACACTTCCTTGGATCCCTTCATAACATAAAGGAAACACAACCTTGCATGAAACATCTAGCAAACTAGAAACAACTGGCAAGAGGGAACACCTAATGCAACCTGATGTCTAAATGCAGATCTAAATGATGATGTGGCAAAGATATATATATACATAAAGTTTTTCTAGACAATCTTTCATCTATTTCAATGAATTCCTAGCTTGGCCCGAGCATTTAAAAATAGTTATGGTTAAATCTTGAAGAGAGGAAAAGTCATCTCTGTTGTCCACATTCGCATCCTAGCCCAAAAACAACCCAATACACATAGCACAGGAAAAATATAACCCCAGTGCCCATATTTAGGATCCTCAATAAGTAAGAAAAATACTCTAGCCCCAATGCACCCATTTTCAAGAGTCTCATACATGAGCAAGAAAGAAAAATACTTTATCCTAGTTGCACATGTCATAACATTTAGGAAGATGGAAAAATCTGGAGTTTCTATAAAATACAAGATTCTATTTTTATTTCGTTGATAGATGCGATTTGAATGAAGATAACTAATTCCAACGTACAATTTATCCAAAACACAATGTCATTCAGGGACAATCATTTTTAATTCCCAAGTTCTCGTAATTTATGAAAACTCTATAGTTCCATAAATCAATACCCTTGCTTTACTTAAATCATACTATTTCAAGCATAGTGTTTCCTAACATCCCTCGTAGATCTTTCTTATATATATACAGCTTCATGCAATGTTTATAAATATTCTCAATTTAAGGCTAATTATACTTTTCCATTAAAACCTGCTTTAACCATAATGCTGACAATAGACGAATTATTTTATATCTATCTTGCCAGATTTGAATATTCCCTTAGTTCAAGAAAACATTCATAAGAGATAATATTTACATTATATATATAATTCTAGACGATAATATTTTATATGTGAGCATTATTGTGCTCAGAATTGTCTCACACCTTAAAAGAATTCTGGAAAATTTTCTGAACTCGTCGGTTGTTCCTATCGATGCAAATGCTTTACATTAGTGTTTGTCTCAGTGATGGGACGGACTGACTTTCCAACTCACCCGCAACCATTCTTTTCCCATTATAATTTCTCCATTGGGCCCGCTTTCCAACTCCCTGATAACGAGTGATACAATACAATAATTTAGTCTGACACACTTTCGTGACTGATTGTATTTCTTATGGAGAGTGATGCGACACAATGGATTTCGTGGTACCTTGGACACACTTTCCTCGAAGGTGCATCCACTACGTATACTACTTACTTTCATTATTACAGAATTTAAGGAGGAGTCTGCATTTAATACCTTGCCCACTTGTGTGTTTTCAAGGTTTTTCTCCAAATCGATGAGTTTCATCTTTGCTATCTTCTACAATTTCTTTCATTCTTTCAATATGTCATCCACAATGTCCTCATCTTCCTCGTCTGTTCCACCTCCCCAACTCATTTATAAAATTCTATAGACAAAGGTAGATAAGCTAGACTTCGATCTTAGCAGATTAGTCATGCAAATTGATGTACAAATCGTGCCCTTTGTTGATTTAATTTGAGTTTTACATATTTTGTTACTAAACAACACTATTCATGTATTTATTTGCGGGTAAAAAAGAATCCCATCCGAGAGAAGTTGGATGAACTCCCTTCTGCGTCAGAGGCTTCTAATTTTGTAGAGGTGGTGTCAACAAATGTGAAACAAATTACCAGTGACGTACACACAGTGTCTTATAAATATTTCTTTACTTTTGCTCTCATTGTCGATAGGTAGTTTGGACTGAAATTCGTAACGGGGAATTTTTAAGCACGGTATAATTAGCCGATATCCTTTTATATGTGAGAATTATAGTGCTCAAAAAATTTCTAAACACTCCAGTTGTTCCTATCGACGTATTCCTTCAACCTCTTATGGGTGCAAGTGCTAGTATATAAAACAAAGATCCTTCCTACCATACCGCCAAAACATAACCAGACTGCTAAGATTGAGATAGAATGCGATCACCATGTGATATGGTGTTTTAATAAGAAGAAAACGTTTCTATTTTAAGGTATGACGTAGCCTAATCCTACAGGCTTTTTAATTGAACCAAAGTCCATTGGAAATAGATTAAAGTGGACCAATGAATAAAACTTAGAAGTCGTTTAACTCATAAACATCCAAGGTCACTGAGGAATGACACATGTGGTTTAAGTATACAGGAGACCTTTTGAGACATAAAAGCTCGCTTCCTAAACAACCCGGCTATTGACATTGACCAGGCCTATTTACACTTTACTCAGGGTAGTTGAAATTTAAAGAAAAATATCGTTTTAACAGATATCAAAGGGCGATTCACATAAAAGGTGAGTTTATATGTTTTAAGGTAGGCCGATTTTGTTCTTTTACAAGACTGGTCAAAAGAGAAGGAAATCATCTCTTTTTAAAGAAGGGTATGCCATTTAAAATAAACATAGGCCGAACGACATAAAAGAAAGCCGCCATTGAAAGTATAAGAATGTCGTTCACAGTTAAAGAAGGCCAATCCGAAGGCGCTATATTAGCTGGGAAAAGGTTTCATACAATAGTAAAACATCACAAGGCCAATTTCATTAATAGAGAAAAGCTGATCTAAATCTCTATAGGCTAACTACATGGCCGACGAATCTTGACTCAAGGAGTCTGCATAAATATATATGTAGGCTGATTTAAATATGCAAAAAAGTCATTAAGTATGTGGAAAGGTTGCTTCAACAAGATAACAAACCTTCTTATACAAGTGGAAACATAACAAAACATCAATGATTTTATAGCAGATGTTCCTTTATTGACTCAAAATAGGACAAGGATATAGAACATTTGCAAAAGACTGGATCCCGTCATAAGGAAGGATACCCAAGAACTCACATGTTTTGCAATTTTATACATATTATAAATCTTTTGAACAAGAATATGTAGTGGTATAGTCTTTATTAATTGAACAAATAGGTAAGAACTATTTAAATAAAGGTAAAAACCTAGTCTGCTGCTTGTAAAATCCTTTCCTAGTGAGTCTTGGGCTTCCCAAATCTCCCCGAACTGACTTCCTTCTCCCTTTCCATCTGCTTCTTCTATGTGCTCACTCTCATCATTCTTTTTCCTTCCTCTCTGGAATCTCCTATGTCCTGTCGCTGACCTCCCTCTATTTTTCTTTAATCCATTCCCCTCTAAAAATGACATGTTATCTTTAGAACCTAATGCCAATTTTCTTTGAGTTAACTCTTCTTTTCATGCATTCCGCATGCATAAACCCCTCACCGAATGTTGAAGTCTTATTACAATATGTTTAAGTGTTTATTTTAATAATTCAATATAGTTTTATCTCCTCGTTATTAAAATCTATGTTATATCTCTATGTTAAGAAAAATTACTTTATTTTTTTTTTTAATGAAAATGTCAAATTATCTATTAATTATAAGATAAAAGAAAACATTTTCACAAAAAATACTTTGGGTGGTATAAAGGCACACCCTGAATCAGTCATATGGGCATAGCCCAGAAAGTTCTAGAAAGTCAATGGGTACAAACCCATAAAAACATTAGATTTGAGCAACAAGTCGATGCATGAGAATATATTCAAAAGTATAATATACATATAAGTTTATTTACACCAATGAAACATGTACACTTCATGCATGCATAGCATAATAATTAACATTTGAAGTTAAACAATCATAAATAAAAATTACTTATATTTATATAACTAACCCTTTTTAATTTTTATAATCACAATAAATACACATGATAAATAATTTAGTATTTTAATAACATCTCTATATATTATCGGTTCTAATAAAGCTAAAGAAATCAAACAACAATGATGATGATATGCTCAGACAACCATTCTTGAGACAATGAAACAATTGTTTTAACTCAACCACTCAAATCATTCATGCTAGACAAAGTTTAAGAGGGTTATGCCACAAACACACAATGAAACCAATCAAAATGCAGAAGGACATGTTCTACATGGTCTAAGTGGTGTGTGCAACATCGGGGTCCATCTTGTCAGTTCTTGCCAAGTGGCTAGAACATCCCTACCTTATCCATGTTCTCATCTTCGATGAGTACCTACACTTAGTCACACTTCAAATCTCATTAGTAGGTTAGTCCAAAAATCCATAGCTGAAGTAACCATAAGTCCATCATAGTAACTAGATATTCATCAATTATGACTATTTCCCTGTTACGTTTACACAATTTAACCATAGAGTAAAACAATCAAGATAATAACCAATAGTAAAAAGAGTCCCAAGGTTTGAGACGTGACATGTTTTGATTCATTCACTTTCAATGTGCCTATTTATATCTGTACATGTTTAAAGGTGAAGGAATAAATTCATTATTGTATTGGAGAATGATTGAGTTTTTGCAATAGTGATGACTTTTAATGTGCTAAGTTTTTTTAATCTCAAAGGATTATCTCAAATGAAAATACTACATACTGTCATTTATTTCTTTTTAATTCTCCTATTATTTCAAATAGGGGAAAGGATCCAATAGATGAGCATGTACCAATAGCTACAATGGTGTAGTGCACTTGAACCCTAGTTAAGTATATTAAAAAAATTAGTAGTCGAGATATAATATACTAGTAAAAATTTAACAAAGAACCAATACATGTGTAACTATACCCTTCACAAGTCACATCAAAGAAACAACCAATCATATGGTGACACATAAGGTGATTGGTAATACATTCCTTGGGGCACATGTCTAGGTCTAACTTTTTAAAATGTGCTTTGGAACTCAACAAAGATGTAGTTGATTAGCTACATCATTGATACCCAGAACCCCAAACAATAGTTTTAAGCTTTTAACTCAGATACATAAATATGCTAAATTTTTCATAAATTTTTTATGTATCATTAGGAACTTAGCATATGTGAAGTTAGGTGTGTGGGTATTGGGTCCTCTCCTAGTCTACTTAAATATTATCCATTTCAATGGTGAAACAGTCAAACAAAAATATTACACCGAATTCACAACAAAAAGTGGTAAGTATTTGTCTAATTTTTATTGGCCAAAATTGACCTTTGACTATTGAAGTGGATGTTATTTAAGAATAGCCATCCTCGCCCCTAGTATTATCACTATAATTACATTATTTAATACTACCACTAAGTTTTTGGATAGATCATCATTCCTGTGGGTTATGGGATGGAGAAAAGGCTATAAACACCTCACCAACAATGACTGCTACTATCATTGTGCACTTTGAATTCATATAGTTTGGAGGTTTTTATTAGCTAAGGTTCAAAAGTTCAATCTTTAGTTTTATTTTCTACCTGTAGGAACATTATAATGAAAGTTAAAGATGACGGGGGTTTTGGTCCTTGTTAAATTAAGTTATTAGTTTTAAATTGAAAAGTAAGAGGTGAAGAAGACTTATGGTTATTTTCAATATTTAATAGCTAAATTTTAAATAATAAATATGTTTTTTATTGAAATATTTAAATTTTAAATAACAAATAATATTGTTTTATACAATTATTTAATTTTTGAATAAGGAAGTGATCTCATAAAGAGGAGCTTTCTAAATTATTTTAATATGGGTGTCAAGAATCTTTTATTTTATATGTAGGGGTTCAACAAATTTTATAATAGTGTGCAAGCTTAAAATTTTAAGCTGAAAACTTCTAGGTTGTTGATTGTCTTATGATTTTTTAATAATAGCTAATGTTAAAAAATTATGTTGAAATGGTTTTAGCAACAATGAATGTTAAAAGTTGCAGATGCATGACATATGGCAACAAAATAACCTAAAGTGGTGTGAGTACTTCTAACCCCACTCTAAAGACATCCACTAAAAATATGAGAAGTAAAAAAATAGGAGTTTGTATTTTTGAAAATAAGATTCCAATTTATCATATAGCAATTTTTTGATAAAAAAAATCTTAGAGTGCCCTTTATAAAACTACTTAAACAACTTACCAAGCTATTTATTTTAGTATTATTTAGTAATTTTTTGGGGAGTGGGGCAAGGATTTGGAAGGGGTGTAGCTAAGATGAGGCTTTGTAATGATGCAAAGAAGCTAAAATCACACGTCTAGCAATAAACTAGTCAAGATTTATATTCTATAATAATGTTATAAAGAGTATTTATTTGTTTACAAATACCTTCAAACCCATAAATACTACCTTCACATAGAGGCTCATCCTAAACAAACTCAAGTTTCAAGGAGTTTCACCTTATTGAATAAAAACAACAAAAGAAAATAGGTTGAATGAATATCTTTAACTAGCACTTAGAGCTTTTAAAGAAAATTAATGGATGTGAAGGCAAAAATAGTTTAAATGGTTGGTATATTATCGTTGTTTTATTAGTTTACTATAATGTATGACACTCTAAGCTAGATGTTGAAGGTGGTGGTTTTTATTTAAAAAAAATAATAAATGAGGTGTATTCATGGAAAACTATAAAACACTTATTTATAAGGAGACTGCTCTATCAATCTTCTTAACAACTATTTTACATAAGAAGAGATACTAGAGACACTTCTTTCTACTAAAATATCAACCTTCAATCCATACACTTAATAAGCCCTTTATTATGTAGTCGTATTCCATATTTTCTTACTATACATGTATTTTTCAAAACATTTTGCTTGGTTTTTAGATTGTGGACTCTCAAGGAAAACCAAAATACTAAAATTTGATAAGTATATTGAATGGTAATATTTTTTGATGAAATAGGCATTTAAATTAATTATAAAAGTTTTAAAAATTACATTATAACACTAAAAAAGGTGGATGGAGATAGTCACACCCCAACATCTAAGCAAAGTAGAGCTTTAAATATTGCAATAGAGAATCAAAGTTGCTATGTAGCAAGGGCTAAAGCACTAGTAGTAGGATATGGGTCATAATTATTGAGTTTCCACATGTATAGATTAAATTGCTCGTGAAGATCTATAAGGTACACTGAATGAAACCCTCAAGGAGTCTAGACCTATGGTAACGAAAAAGGGAGGGAGATGTTAAAGGTTGATCAAAACCTTCGAGAAGACCAAATCTAAGGTCGTGATCCTTCAACTCTGATACCAATTGATATGAGTGCACGTGAACAAAAACTCACAAAAGATATTTTCTCAAATGCACATCCTGCTTCCTTTACCTTTATGGGCACTAACTTGTCCATTTCCTTCACTGCTCCTTCAAGAAGACCACCTCAAAGTTCCACCAAGCCACTATTTCTTTGTAGGCACAACCTTTCAATTTGGTTGTGTAGTTGCATGTTGCCAATCTTTTCCATTAGAAGTGTTGGGACATGAAAAATTTAAAATTTTCCTGTATTTTCACTTCTCCATATCTAAAAAAATCATAAAACATCCCACCCAAAAAACATAATTGAAATTGATACATCCCACAAAAAGTCCATGACAAACAGTGTGAAGGGCTTAAATTTCATACTATCGGCAAGACCTTATGTTACTTATGCCAATCCATGAAAAACTAGTTGAAATGACTATTGGCATGAGAAAAAGGATTGGAGTGAAGATTTCAAAAAGTCACCAATAGAGGAAATGATACCGATGATCTTTCATCGGGGAGATAACCATGATCGGGTGACTTAAAAAAGATTATCCTGATGGCATAGATCACCCTAATAACAAGGATAATCACATACATCAGTGAGACTCTCACCAATAATCACATCGGTAACACTTAACATGTCGGAAAGAAATATCAACCACACAACGATGAAAGAGGTCATGCTGATGGCAATTGTGCCCACTTTCACATCGAAAAAGGTATAGACATCTCCCACTGATATGACTTAATGTAGCATCGAAGAGACAATTGAAGGGTTAAGTGATTGATTGTTCGCGCCATAAGGAGATATTAAAATCACCTAGACATTATGAAAATCATGCCGATGGAAGGAGTTATGACGATGTGACATTTCACAATGATGAAGGATATTGAATTGCTCAAACAATTAAATGCAAACAGTGATGAATTATTCCATGATCATTATAATTAAAACCAATAGAGTTGTTTGAGAAGAAACTAAAGAGGAAATTTGAAGCACGAATAGAGGAATTTGATCACAGCCACCAACGACAGGTACATACATACGAACCTCTATGTTATAGCCTATAATTTGATTTTCTGTCAAGGATTGAAAATGGAGACTCCAGGAAAAGGAAAGGGCGGAAAATCACAAGGGGATACGAGTAAACCTAAGAAGCAGAAAATTGATAAAACCCTTGAGGAGAAAACAAAGGATAGAAAACTCAATCAAGATTTGATTGATCAATTACCAGGATCAACTCCTAAAGCTCGAAGATTTGCTCAACTTAGGGCAGAAGTGGAAAAATTAGAGGATAAATGTAAACACCTAGAAAACATTTGGACCCCAATCAGAGGGTATGAACTTTTTAAATTCCACCACAATAGAAGATATAGGAATTCTTCAGTGTCAAACCCATGGCATTTGAATTTGGGTAAATTAGTTGTGCCTGACATGTTCCTGAATGTTGAACTCCTCCAACTCCTTGCTAAACAATATAACCCATGTCTGAAGGCTATATGCAACCCACAAGGGGAGCTTGTTATACACTTCTCAAAAAATGCCATCTGTGAAGTATTCGACTTGGATGATTTATGCACTATCTCCATTATTTATGAGGATTTAGAAAAGGAATATTGGAGAATGGATACAACCTACAATGGATGGAGGTTGCCTATTCATAGGCCTAGAGCAGATGGAGAATTGGTGCTCCTAAATGAGGATGATAGTCTTCCTTTTCATGTATCAATATTTGAACCCTACATACAATATACCTATTATTCAGTGGGCTAGGTCCTAGGATCAGAGGTCCCTGAATTTATGACAATCCATTTGATGGTCATAACTACTGATATCCAATGTCACAATGCAAGGCAGTTTGATTATGCTGCTTATATTGCTAATAGAATGGAATCTGGTCTGACTACAATAAAAAATAATGCCCCGACAAGTTCTTTTGAGTATTACTCACTTCTTATGCACATGGTGCTATATTATGGCCAAGAAGTAGGGTTGTGGCCAAGTGAATTTAAAGTTTTTCCTACAGACCAGAAGGGACATAAGTTACCAATACAAATATGGACCAAGATATGGGAGAGCAAATATGCCCATTCTAGCTATGTGCAATTTGAAGAATATTGTGTAAAAGTGTTGTATAGATATTTCAATCACCCTTGTGAATATTCAATCTGAACTGAGATAAAGAGGTTCCTTAGACCTAAAGATTTTTGTGGTCGCCCTACTGTCATTCGTAATTGGGGAGATTGGTATTGTTTTGAAGATGCCACCATGGTTAGAGTGTATGGTTTTGAGGACACTCCGTTCTTCTTACTTAAAATTGTCCCTAACAGAATTGCTTACTTAGAAATAGTTAGGCAAATGCATTGTTCAAATGTAATGCATCTTAGCTCCCATGATAAACAATCTTTCATGCCCAGCACTTTGTGTTTTGGAGATTTCACTGTGGTTTCCAAAGAAGGCTATAATCTTATCTTGGATAAATTGATGCACTACAATATGAGGTGTGCTGAGGTGAGAAAAGGATTTGATCTTGAAGGCTTTATTGACTTTGCTCGAAGGAAGCAAAACCTTAGTGGATACACACACATCCCTTATCCACATGATGATGTCATCAGAAACTTGGAAGAGGTTGAGGTGGAGTTGGTGGTGGAAAAATATAACAGGGATCTAGATGAGAAAAGAAAATAGCTGGCAGAGATTAAGGTAGTATCCTCTAGAGATGAGGAACCGACAGGGCAAGAGGAACCACTAGACAAAACAATGAAAATGTCCAAGAGAAAGATGCAACAATATCAGCCTCCTATCATAATACATGATGAGGAGGGGTTTGCTGATGAAGACCCACAGCAAATGGCTTATGATTATTTTATTTCTGATGACAAATTCATTCATTCAAAAGAGTTTAAATCATTTTTGTATAAATGCAAAGGGAAGGAAATCAGAGAGTCAGTGGATGATGTCTCTTCTAACAATGAGAGGCAATTGCTAGATATGCTGAAAACAACAGTGGATAATGAGCTGCAAGATATGACCCCTAGCAGGGGCAAACAATTGCTCAAAGATGTAGGAGTAATGATCTTTCCTAGCCTTATTTTGAATTCTGCTTTAGTCTTTGATAGTTTCTTGAATAATACAGATGATAAATATAAACTCACTCTAGAGGGTGTCAATGAAGTATACATGCGCACCAAATATAATAATGATGAAAATTCATTAATGATATGGGCCTTGTATCCTCCCCACAAAAAGATAGCAATCATAGACACTGAAAAGAATTTTGGCCATGTCATGACTCTGAAGGCAGGGGAGACTGATCCCTTAATAACTGTAAACATCGGCATCAACGTTGCAAACTTGAATAAGGCACAGTCTCAGATGTTGATTAATGAAAGAGATGCGTATAAATTGAACTGTTAAAGGTTAACAAAAGAAAATGATTATTTAAAAGATGCTGTTAAGAGTACCTTTGGAGGATCAACAAAAAGGTTAACCCAGGGTGAAAGTTCACAAAGTACTCAAGCATTATCCATAGATCAAGCAGCACAAATTTAGATGGATACACTTGTCACAGTGCTATAGAGCAGGCATGCCAACATGGTGCATTGGTTAAACCAATTTTGGGATAATTACTCTCAAAATTATAAAGCAATTCAAGAACATGAAAGGCTCGAAAAAAGATTACAAGAGAAATTGAGTGAAATACAAGGTAGAGATGTTTCCAACATTGTAGGTACCTCCAATGCAGAAGAGTTGATCGAGCAACATCAGAAATACTATGATGAACTTAAAATTGATGCCAAAGAATGTGCTGAAGCTTCGAAAGTAGGAGTGCCCGCATAATTCAAAAGTTATAAAGAACTAAAGAGCAAAGAAGAATGGAGCAGTGACTGTCAAGCTATATTACATGAAGCTTTGGGAGCCCTTAAAGACAAAGATTCTGCATCTGGGGAAGCCTACAAACATTTGGAGAAAATGGTCACGATGGATGTGATTACGAGGAATGCTATTGAATTTACTGATTCCCATCGTAGCCAGGAGTACCTAGACCATGTGGCTAAAATTTACTTTTGGTTGAATAGAGCCTAATTGTGGTTATGTTATGATTGTTAATCTTGTTAACTTCCCAAAAGACTTATTGAAGAGTTATCTTTCTTCACAAAAATATCTATATAAGTTCAAACATTTGGTGATGACAGGATCATCAGCAGTAGGATATATTATATACAATTTACAATGTTCTCCAAAGACCATGTTGCAAGCATATTATTGAAGAAGTAAGTTGGAGTGCTCTGATCTTGTGGTTTTGTTTTGGCATCAATTGTTTGTTAAAATTACTCAATTGTGTGGTTGTCTCCAGTTCTGTATTTCCTTGTTATTCAAATTAATATATCAAGTATATAGTTAATTTGTCAATACACATTTGCTGTACCTGTGTGATTGAGTAAATTGGTTTCCATAATAGGAATTAGAATATTCTTGATTAGTCACAGTAACTTGGAAGTGTTAGTTTGGATTACTAAGAAGAAGCATATAATTAGGATTGCCATTCTATCTCCAAGTTAATATTATTTGTATTTCTTACATATTCCACTCAATTGGTTCCTGCAAGAAAGGATTAAAATACCTTCTGGTGAATTACAAGATATCTGATTATATTGGTTGGATAAATGAGAAGAGTTTCTCAGTCATCTCCCTGCATGTTTATACAAGTTATAAACTAAAATTGTGCCAAACAGTTAGAATTATTATCCACTATAAGCCACTATTCTTAGTCCTTCACTTGACTCTGTTTACCCGACAAGGCACTGGTCTTATTTCAATCCATCATAAATCCTTTTATTTATACAATCATTTAAAATTCACCTTCATATTGCTTATACAATTTATACCAACAACTCATTAAATATAAGAATTAGTTAGCAAGCTTTCATCTATCCTACACCATATGCCACTATAGATAGATTTAATTAGTCAATACATTTACATTTAGTCTGCTTAAATTCCCAATGTTCACCCATCTAGGTGTAGTAGGACCTAAAGTGTAGGAAATCATCAAACCTTGAAGGTTGATTTCATCAAGTTAGTTCAAAAATGTTGTGAATCTAAGCCTAGAGCCTGGCATCCTCTTAGGATTAGCAATCTGCATTTTGGAGACCTAACAAATTGGCGACTCTACTGGGGATCCTAAATAAAAGACCTTAGAAATAAATCATTCCTTTCATAGAGTCATTTCAGACAAATTTAATTTGGTAACTCTGCTGGTAAGAAGAACCCTAAAATAAATTACAAACTTTTTCCTATTTATAAAATAGGTGGCGACTCTAGTTACAGTTATAACAAAAAATGGATGGTAGGAGATCCAAGATGGAAGGCAAGAAATTGCAATCATCTCCACCACTCAGAAACATTTCCAAAAGAAATGGAACTTCAAATTATTCTCACCAGGATAATAATTAGGATGCTCAAGAGGATAATGTAGAACAAACTATTTCAATTCACAACAAGTTCACACCTCTGCATGATTCAAACAAAAATCTCAATGGAGTGACTGATGATATTTTGGCAAGATATAAACTGGATCCTCAAGAACAGCTTGAGTATGAAGCACAGGTTATGAGGGATATTGACCAAAACCAAGCTAAATATGATTTTAAGATGTCATTACATCAGGAAGAAGGGGTAAATCATGGATTCTCAAATCAAGAAATAAATGACAATTCAGAGAATCTAGGAAGTATTAGTGAAGAACAACAGGAGGTGCTCAGGCTTCGAAAAGAACTCAAAATGTTCAAAATACAGGAGGATAAAAGGTTGTTGTAGAAAAAGATTCAACGGATGAAAAGTAAAGCTAAAATAGCCCCCCTAAAATATGTACCTCCGCATAGAGGAAACACTTCAATGAATCCACAGCAAAATACAAATGGTGTTCAAAATCCACATGTATCTAGAAGTCATCAAAATATTTCTTCCCAAAACCCTAGACAACCTCCCATACATAAAGCATCTCAACATATGGCATATCCTTACCCACCCCCTAGCCAACAATATTACAGACCATCAAATCCTTACATGAATCCCCACATAAACCCACAGCAGTAGTATGCCTATCATCAGCCACCAGGTGGATATAATTACTATCCTAATCCACCACCCATGAACTTTCCACCTCAAAACCTTGTAAACATATGTAGCCAATTTGATTTAATTAGGTATCAATTGCATCCATATCCTATGGATAGTAATTGGAGAAATATGGTTCCCAAGTTTACTGGCAACAATGCAATATCAGCTGAAGATCATATCAGAAGCTTCAATGCTTTCGTGTAAGATATTGGTATGGACTAGGAAGATATTAGAATGAGGTTATTCATGATGTCCCTCACTGAAGATGCGAGAGATTGGTTCAACAGCTTACCTGATGGCTCAATCAGTTCTATAACTGATTTCCATAATCAATTTAAGGAGTAGTATGGCAACCCTGAGTTTGCATTACATGAATTGATAAGTATCCAGAAGTACCAAAATGAATCAGTATATGATTTCAATCTAAAATTTTCCAAATTACATAACAAGGTACTAGATGGATCCAAGTTGTCTGATCCAGCATCACTGAGTATTTATATGAAAGCATTTGACCCCAAGACAGGGTACGAGCTTAGAAATCAGTGTCCTGCAACCCTGGCTAAAGCACATAAAGTGGCCCTAACTATTGAAAACAATAGGAAAGCTGCAGGTATGGTTAGCAAGAGAGATAACCATAGAAATCCTCAGAACTCAAATGTTCAATAGACTAAACCTGAAGGTCAGTATCGGCATGAAAGGCCTAGGTTACATGATATGCCCTACAATACAAATTGGAAAGATGGGAGACCCATCGACAACAATAGAAAACAAAATTATAGCAAGGATACCCCTGACCCCCTGAAAAGAAACATGGCACATAGGGTAGAAAATAAACCTTGGTGTTTGGTGTGCAGCTTACCACACTTACCTGAGTACTGTGAGGTGGCTAAATCAGTACAACAAGAAGAAATGTTATATAGTTATAATAGAGACAACCATACTATAAATATGATGTAGGATACACCATGTATGGTGACTAAAGATTACTCTTCTTTAGAGGAAAAGGGATATGAATACGATCTAGGAAACCAGAGGCATCATATCAACATAGGAGAACAAGAAGTGTTCTCAGATCAGGAGGATGGTTGTGAGGAACCTACTTACTATAACAATCAGCCATATGGGCAATGGAGAAAGCCTACTGAGGATGAAAGAGAAGCTCTTACAGTAATTGCAATAGCTCAAGCTAAAAAAGTTTATAAATTGAGGAATAGGATAGTGAACATTGAACAAGGAACACCTGGGAGTGTATTCATAAAAGATCAGAATAACAAAAAGAATAATACACAGTCATCATTTAAAGAACCAGAAAAAAGTGGTAAAGGTAAAACGAAAGAAAAATTACAAAATCAAGAAAAAGAAAATATAAAGATAGAAAAGAGTGATCAGACTATGTCCCATTCTTTTTGACATTGCTCATGCAGTGTCTCAGGTCAAAATATTAGTTCCACTTTTGGAAATGATGAAGATAGATAAATACAGAGTACAGTTGTTAAGCTGATTTCTGATACACCAAGTCAAAAACATAAAGGACCTAAAAATAGAACGAATAATGTTCATCAAGAAACATTCCAAATGTCTGAGGTGTACCTTGGTGATACACTGACAAAGAATCCCTCACAGGTGGATCCTTTCTACACTACATTATTGATCAAGAACAAGATAGTAAGGAATTGCATGATTGATTCAGGTGCTGCCATGAACATCATGCAAATAGTAGTTATGAAAGAATTGGGAATGTGGGTTGACACTACATTCGGCAAGTGCTATGCAATGGATAATAGATCTATTCCAGTCGTTGGTATTATGAGGGATGTGGAGATAAAACTTGCTTCACACCCTGAAGCAACTAATAACATTGATATTACTGTGGTTGACATTCCCCCCATATTATGGAATGCTTCTATGAAGACAATGGGCTACAATGGTAGGAGGGAATGTCCAATTGGACTTATCATATGCTACAATAGCAGTAGGGGGTAAAGAAATTAAGCTATGTAGAGAGCCAAGGTATGAAAATATCATAGAACGTTTGGAACAACATCAAATAAATTTATTTTGTGATACAGATTTGGGAGCTTTCAAGGTTGGAGAAAATATGCCAGAAGTGCATAATACTGATCCAATACATATTGAATCTATGAAAGAAAAAATGATGTATGGAAGATGTATTTCAATGGTGCATGTAGCAAAATAGGAAATGGAGCTGGAATAGTGTTTATTTCACCAGGAGGTAAAACTTTCAAATACTCTTTTCTATTAACATTTGAATGTACAAACAATGTAGTAGAGTACTAAGCCTTGCTCATTGGTTTGAACATAGCCACTAAGCATAAAATAAAAAAGTTAGCTGTATATGGTGAGAGAAAAGTACCTATAAAAAAAAAGAGGTTGAGATAGTACAGAAATGCAGTCTGGGATAGTATTGAATTATTTGATGCCTTTTCAATCAACTGGATTGATAGGTCTAAAAACATTATGGCAGATTTTCTAACAAATATCGCATTGAAAAGAGATGATGTCACATTAGGAGGAATTATAGAGGTTGAGTTCAAAACCAAACCCACCATCCCAGATAATATACATAAATGACAAGTGTTTGATAATGATGTTGATATAATCAACTTCTTACATTGTACTGATTATTATGAAAACCAAGAGATTGATTTCAATGCATTTGTAGAAGAACATGATGGGAAGGAAACCCTTTTTGGTCAAGAGATAGTCCAGTTGAAAACAAATAAAATACCTAAGGGACTTATAGCATTGGAAAAGGCATTCGATGGACATGATAGATTTAGAATGAAAGACACACCAGTGGTACCTAATGACCTTGAAGAAATCAATTTGGGGACACAAGCAGCCCCAAAGAATGTGTACATTGGAAGAAATCTTAACCCAAAAATTAGGAGCAAAATCATAGACTTACTTAGGAAGTATAGGCATGTATTTGCCTAGTCATATGATTATTTAAAAGCATATAGAGAGGATATGTTTTAGCATGAAATACCACTAAAACTAGATGCTAAACTATTTAGGCAAAAACAGAGGCCTATCAATCCTACATTAGCTCCTAAGATGCTAGAGGAACTTATAAAATTAAGGGATGGGGCTATCATTAGACCCATCAGACATTCCTCTTGGGTTTCAAATTTGGTACTTGTCAGGAAAAAGAACGGTGATATTAGACTGTGTGTGGATTTCAGGAACTTAAACAAATCTTCTCTCAAGGATAATTATCCCCTCTCCAATATGGAAGTAGTACTACAAAAGGTTACTGGATGTGAATTGTTGTCTGATGGATGGCTTCTCAGGTTACAATCAGGTAAAAGTCAAAGAATCAGAGTAATTTAAGACCGCATTCACCACTCCATGGGGAACATATGTATATTTGAGAATGCCATTCAGACTTACTAATGTTGGAGCAACATTTCAAAGAGAAATGGATGTGGTTTTTGCTGAGTTAATTAATAAAATCATGATAGTATATCAAGATGACTTGATAGCATATTCTAAAAGGGTTGAGGATCATTGTACACATTTGGAGTAAATATTTATCAAAGCCCTAGAATATGGGATTTCATTGAATCCTAATAAGTGCCATTTTGCAGTGACAGAGGGGAAATTGCTTGGCCACATAGTTTCAAAGGATGGAGTGAAAATAGATTCGGAGAGGGTAAAAGCAATTGACCAAGTCCCTATTCCTAAGAATGTGAAAGTCATACAGTCATTTTTTGGGCAAATTAATTTTGTTAGGAGGTTTATATCAAATTTTGCAGAAATTGTTTGCCCTATATCAAGGATACTAAAGAAAAACTCAGAAGTAAAATGGACAACAGAAACAATAGAAGCATTTGCTACAATTAAGAGAGCAATCAAAGAAGCTCATGTCTTGATATCCCCTGATTTCAGTAAACCATTCCAACTATTTTCATTTGCTTCTTATCATACAGTTGCAGCAGTACTATTGCAGAAAAACAATGATGGATATGAACAACCTATCTCATTTTTTAGCAAATCCCTTCAGAATGCAGAGTTAAAATATGACATTGTTGAAAAACAGGCATATGCATTAGTAAAAGTGGTTAAAACTTTTAGGCCATACTTGGTAGGAGCCGAAATCATAACATATGTACCTAATGCTGCAGTAAAAGATGTATTGGTCCAAACTGAAGTCACTGGTAGAAGATGTAGATGGATCAATAGAATTCAGGAGTTCAATGTTGAAATCCAGATCACTAAACTGGTAAGAGGACAAGGTCTTGCCAGATTGATGGCTGAAAGTAATCTTGAAGCTTCCCAGATATGTGGTGCTAATGATGTTGATAATGCAAGTTCTAGTATTGAGCATACTCCATGGTATTCTGACATTATATATTATCTAAAACATATGAAGTGTCCAGAGGGGTATGATGATAACAAAAGGAGGACACTTAAATTGCAAGCTTCAAAATATGTATTTATTGATAGGGATCTTTACTGGAAAAATAGAGATGGAATTCTACTATTATGCCTAGATGAGCATCAATCAAAACATATCATGAAAGAGTTACATGAAGGCATGTGTGGGGGTCACTTTTCAGCAAAGACTACAGCCCACAAGATCATGAGGGCTGGATACTATTGGCCTAAAGTTTTTAATGATTCATATCATTATACTAGGAAGTGTGAAGCATGTCAGAAGTTTTTAGGGAAGTTAAAATATCAGGGAGTGTTACCCTTAAAACCCATGCAAGTCGAGGCTCCATTCTATCAGTAGGGTATTGATTTCATAGGTGAAATTGCAGAGAAATCAAGTGGTGGACACAAATGGATTTTAGTGGCAACTGATTACTTTACAAAATGGTTGGAGGCAATTCCAACCAAACAGGCAACAAGTAGGGTAGTGATTAACCTTATGATGGAAAATATTATATTCAGATTAGGCACTCCAGTAAGGCTAATTATAGATAACAGAATGTGTTTCAGATCTGATGAATTCAAAAAAATTTGTGGCACACATGGCATCACTGTGTCTTATGCCGCCCCTTGCCATCCACAAGCAAATGGACAAGCGGAATCAAGTAACAAAAGCCTCTTGAAGAACATAAAGAGAATGTTGGATAGAAACAAGAAACCATGGGATGCAAAATTGAGAATGGCAGTATGTCACTGTAAAAAGGGCAATTGGGAGATCTCCTTTTGAGTTGGTGTATGGAACACAAGAAAGAATACCATTAGAAAATCTCATACCAGTATACAAATTCATTCTCGAAGAAGATTTAAACATTCCTGAACCAATGGAGGAGAGTTTGGAACATCTTGCAGAACTTGATGAAACAAGAAGAATAGCTCAAAGGCAGAATATTAAGTTACAATCACAAGTAAAATACCTCTTTGACAAGAAAGCCAAAGATAGAAAGTTTGAAATGAATGATCTAGTACTAATGTGGAATGCAAAGTGTCAGGACAAAGGAAAGCATGGAAAATTTGAAGCTCTATGGTTAGGTCCTTTTGTTATCACTAGCAAAGGAGGTGATGACTCTTATTATTTGCAAAATATGTCTGGAGAAGAGCAAGAATTGCCTATGCATGGGCAATATTTGAAGTCATTCTTTTTATAACCATGCACAAGGAGGATTGAGCGTTGCCAGTGCATGGACAACCCTCAGACAATTCTCAGAATATTTTATTCCATGCTTAGTAGTTTAGCAAAATCAAAAGAGATTAGGGTCTGCCAATACATGGACAATCCTATCTCTATATAAAAAAATAAAAAATAAAAAGTAAAAAAATGACTTTTCCATGTACAATAGTATAGGATCATTCCCGCTCCCCATTATTATCACTCTCATTCCCTATTTTCATACAATTCTCATAAAATTGTCATCCCGAACAAATAAAACATATGGTCCACTCCCCCAAGAGATCTGAATCCTTGTTATACTCACAAAGAGTATACATCCCAGACAGAGCCACTGTTGGGACAGGAAAAATTTAAAATTTTCTTGTATTTTCACTTCTCCATATCTGACCAAATCATAAAACATCCTGCCCAAAAAACATAATTAAAATTGATACATCCCACAAAAACTCCATGACAAATAGTGTGAAGGGCTTAAATTTCATACTATTGGCAAGACCTTATGTTACTTATGCCGATCCATGAAAAGCCAGTTGAAATGACTATCGGCGTGAGAAAAAGGATTGGAGTGAAGATTTCAAAAAGTCACCGATAGAGGAAATGATACCGATGACCTTTCATTCGGGAGATAACCATGATCGGGCGACTTAAAAAAGATTATCCCAATGGCATAGATCGCCTTGATAACAAGGATAATCACATACATCGGCGAGACTCTCACCGATAATCACATCGGTAACACTTATCATGTCAGAAAAAATATCAACCACACAGTGATGAAAGAGGTCATACCGATGGCAATTGTGCCCACTTTCACATCAGACAAGGTATAGACATCTCCTACCAATATGACTTAATGTAGCATCGAAGAGACAATTGAAGGGTTACAGCGATTGATTGTTCGTGCCATAAGGAGATATTAAAATTGCCCAGACATTATGAAAATCATGTCGATGGAAGGAGTTATGATGATGTGACATTTCACAACGATGAAGGATATTGAATTACTCGAACAATTAAATGCAAATGGTGATGAAATCTTTCAAGATCATTATAATTAAAACCAACAGAGTTGTTTGAGAAGAAACTACAGGGGAAATTTAAAGCATGAATAGAGGAATTCGATCACATCCACTGATGACAGGTACATACATACGAACCTCTATGTTATAGCCTATAATTTGATTTTCTGTCAAGGATTGAAAATGGAGACTTCGGGAAAAGGAAAGGGCAGAAAATCACAAGGGCATATGAGTAAACCTAAGAAGCAGCAAATTGATAAAACCCCTGAGGAGAAAACAAAGGATAGAAAACTCAATCAAGATTTAATTGATCAATTACTAGGATCAACTCCTAAAGCTCGAAGATCTGCTCAACATAGGGCGGAAGTGGAAAAATTAGAGGATAAATGTAAACACCTAGAAAACATTTGGATCCCAATCAGAGGGTATGAACTTTTTAAATTCAACCACAACAGAAGATATAGGAATTCTCCAATGTCAAACCCATGGCATTTGAATTTGGGTAAATTAGTTGTGCCTGACGTGTTCCTGAATGTTGAACTCCTCCAACTCCTTGCTAAAGAATATAACCCAAGTCTGAAGGCTATATGCAACCCACAAGGGGAGCCTATTATACACTTGTCAAAAAATGCCATCTGTGAAGTATTCGACTTGGATGATTTATGCACCGTCCCCATTATTTATGAGGATTTAGAAAAGGAATACTAGAGAATGGATACAACCTACAATAGATGGAGTTTGCCCTTTTCATAGGCCCAGAGCAGATGGAGAATTGGTGCCCCTTAATGAGGATGATGGTCCTCCTTTTCATGTATCAATATTTGAACCCTACATACAATATACCTATTATTTTGTGGGCTAGGTCCTAGGATCAGAGGTCCCTGAATTTATGACAATCCCTTTGATGGTCATAGCTACTGATATCCAATGTCACAATGCAAGGCAGTTCGATTATGCTACTTATATTGCTAATAGAATGGAATCTAGTTTGACTGTAATAAAAAACAATGCCCCGACAAGTTCTTTTGAGCATTACTCACTTCTTATGCACATGGTGCTCTATTATGGCCAAGAAGTAGGGTTGTGGCCAAGTGAACTTAAAGTTGTTCCTGCAGACCAGAAGAGACATAAGTTACCAATACAGATATGGACCAGGATATGGAACAACAAATATGCCCATTCTAGCTATGTGCAATTTGAAGAATATTGTGTAAAAGTGCTATATAGATATTTCAATCACCCTTGTGAATATTCAATCTCAACTGAGATAAAGAGGTTCCTTAGACCTAAAGATTTTGGTGGTCCCCCTACTGTCATTCATAATTGGGGAGATTGGTATTGTTTTGAATATGCCACTGTGGTTAGAGTGTATGGTTTTGAGGACACTCCGTTCATCTTACCTAAAACTATCCCTGACAAAATTGCTTACTTAAAAATAGTTAGGCAAATGCATTGTTCAAATGTAATGCATCTTAGCTCCCATGATAAACAATCTTTCATGCCCAGTACTTTGTGTTTTGGAGATTTCACTGTGGTTTCCAAAGAAGGCTATAATCTTATCCTGGATAAATTGATGCACTACAATATCAGGTGTGCTGAGGTGAGAAAAGGATTTGATCTTGAAGGCTTTATTGACTCTGTTCAGAGGAAGCAAAACCTCATTGGATACACACACATCCCTTATCCACATGATGATGTCATCAGAAACCTAGAAGAGGTCGAGCTGGAGTTGGTGGTGGAAAAATATAACAGGGATCTAGATGAGAAAAGAAAACAGCTAGCAGAGATTGAGGTAGTATCCTCTGGAGATGAAGAACCGATAGGGCAAGAGGAACCATTGGACAAAACAATGAAAATGTCCAAGAGAAAGATGCAACAATATTAGCCTCCTGTCATAATACATGATGAGGAGGGGTCTACCGATGAAGACCCACGGCAAATGGCTTATGATTCTTTTATTTCTGATGACAAATTCATTCATTCAAAAGAGTTTAAATCATTTTTGTATAAATGCAAAGGGAAGGAGATCAGAGAGTCAGTGGATGATGTCTCTTCTAACAATGAGAGACAATTGTTGGATATGCTGAAAACAACAGTGGATAATGAGCTGCAGGATATGACCCCTAGCAGGGGCAGACAATTGCTCAAAGATGGAGAAGTAATGATCTTTCCTGGCCTTAATTTGAATTCTGCTTTAGTGTTTGACAGTTTCTTGAATAATACAGATGATAAATATAAACTCACTCCAGAGGGTGTTAATGAAGTATACATGGGCACCAAATATAATAATGACGAAAATTCATTAATGATATGGGCCTTGTATCCTCCCCACAAAAACACAGCAATCATAGACACTAAAAAGACTTTTGGCCATGTCATGACTCTTAAGGCAGGGGAAACTGATCCCTTGATAACTGCAGACATCGGCATCAATGTTGCAAAGTTGAATAAGGCACAAGCTCAGATGTTGATTAAGGAAAGAGATGCGTATAAATTGAACTGTGAAAGGTTAACAAAAGAAAATGATTATTTAAAAGATGTTGTTAAGAGTACCTTTGGAGGATCAACAAAAAGGTTAACCTAGGGTGAAAGTTTACAAAGTACTCAAGCATTATCCATAGATCAAGCAGCACAAATTCAGATGGATACACTTGTCACAGTGTTGCAGAGTAGGGATGCCAACATGGTGCATTGGTTAAACCAATTTTGGGATAATTACTCTCAAAATTATAAAGCAATTCAAGAACATGAAAGGCTCAAAAAAAGATTGCAGGAGAAATTGAGTGAAATACAAGGTAAAGATGTTTCCAACATTGCAGGTACCTCCAATGCAAAAGATTTGATCAAGAAACATTAGAAATACTATGATCAACTTAAAACTGATGCCAAAGAATGTGTTGAAGCTTCAAAAGCAGGAGTGACCACATTATTCAAAAGTGATAAAGAACTAAAGAGCAAAGAAGAATGGAGCAGTGACTATCAAGCTATATTACATGAAGCTTTGGGAGCCCTTAAAGACAAAGATTCTGCATCCGGGGAAGCTTGCAAACATTTGGAGAAAATGGTCACGATGGATGTGATTACGAGGAATGCTATTGAATTTACTGATTCCCATCATAGCCAAGAGTACCTAGACCATGTGGCTAAAATTTACTTGTGGTTGAATAGAGCCTAATCGTGGTTATGTTATGATTGTTAATCTTGTTAACTTCCCAAAAGACTTATTGAAGAGTTATGTCTCTTCACAAAAATATCTATATAAGTTCAAACATTTGGTGTTGACAGGATCATTAGCAGTAGGATATAATATATATAGTTTACAATGTTCTCAAAAGACCATGTTGCAAGCATAATATTGAAGAAGTAAGTTGGAGTGCTCTAATCTTGTGGTTTTATTTTGGCATCAATTGTTTGTTAAAATTACTCAATTGTGTGGTTGTCTCCAGTTCTGTATTTCCTTGTTATTCAGATTAATATATCAAGTATATAGTTAATTTGTCAATACACATTTGTTGTACCTTTGTGATTGAGTAAATTGGTTTCCATAATAGGAATTAAAATCCTCCTGATCAGTCACAGTAACCTGGAAGTGTTAGTTTGGATTACTAAGAAGAAACATATAATTAGGATTGCCATTCTATCTCCAAGTTAATATTATCTGCATTTCTTACATATTCCACTCAATTGGTTCCTTCAAGAAAGGATTAAAATACCTTCTAGTGAATTACAAGATATCTGATTATATTGGTTGGATAAATAAGAAGAGTTTGTCAGTCGTCTCCCTGCATGTTTATACAAGTTATAAACTAAAATTGTGCCGAACAGTTAGAATTATTATCCACTATAAGCCACTATTCTTAGTCCTTCACTTGACTCTATTTACTCGACAAGGCACTGGTCTTATTTCAATCCATCATTTAAATCCTTTTATTTATACAATCATTTAAAATTCACCTTGATATTGCTTATACAATTTATACCAACAACTCATTAAATATAAGAATTAGTTAGCAAGCTTTCATCTATCCTACACCATATACCATTGTAGATAGATTTAATTAGTCAATACATTTACATTTAGTCTGCTTAAATTCCCAAGGTTCACCCACCTAGGTGTAGCAGGACCTAAAGTGTAGGAAATCATCAAATCTTGAAGGTTGATTTCGTCAAGTTAGTTCAAAAATGTTACGAATCTAAGCATAGAGCCTAGCATCCTCTTAGGATTAGCAATTTGCATTTTTGAGACCTAACAAGAAGAAAGTTGGTAATTCTCATTATGTATGAGGTGCTCAAATAAAAGATTGGCTTCATTGCTTAAAATTGGAGATAAGACATCTAAAGAATTCTTCCACCTACCCTTTGGTCTTGTCACACATCCAAAGCCATAAAAAGATTAAGGATGGTTAGTAGCTCTTAACGAAGCTTCCTAACATCCTCCTAGATTTTGTTTGATAATATGATAAATTTTTTACTACCCAAGAAGATACCCCCGAATGGAATAGTGCTTTGCATAAATTCCTGAGTGTGGTACCTTGTCTGGTTTCAACATCTCAATGCATTCATTGTGACCAATTGCTCACAGAGGAAGACCTACATGAGGTGTTGTTAACTATGTCAAATGAGAAAGCTCTTAGCTTGAATGGATTCCCTTGTGAATTTTCTAAAGCTCTTTGTGATACTGTGGGTGAAGATCTTTATAAAGTATGGTGAAGCATTCTATGGTAAATCCCTAAGGAACTTAATTAAGAGAGGCAATATTAAGCTCATACCTAAAGCTAGTCACTTAAAGGATATCTATAATTGGGTGCCCCATCACCTTGCTAGATTTCTCCTACAAAATCATTGCCAAAGCCTATGTCATCAAGCTGGGACCTCTTCCTCATCAACTAGTCCACCCAGAACAAATTGGTTTCTTTAAGTTGTGATACATCCTCGACAACAGTATTGCTATCTAAGAAGGGATGGAATAGGCTTGATGCTCCTAGAACAAATTATAATGTTTTTAAAAATTAATTTTGACAAAGCTTATGACTGTATTATATGGCCTTTCATTCTTTCCAGGTTTAGGCATTTAGGATTTGGACCCTACTTTGTGCATTCAGTTAAGATAATTTTCACAAATGCCTGTACTTGTATCACCATTAATGGCCAACAATCTAACTCCTCTAAGCTATTTCGATCTACCTGCTAGGGTTACCCTTTAGCCCCCACACTTTATATTTTTGTTGTTGAGGGCTTTGGCTATCTTTTGATCCATGTGGTCTCCCAAAAGCTAGTCAGTGGTATTCTCTTTTCAAATTCATCTAACCAACTCATCAAGGGACACTATGAGGACGACTCCTTTCTTACTTTAAACAAAGAAGATGATAATGTAAAACATGCTCTTCATTTTCTTGGCATATCTTGGAAGGCTTTAAGTTCCAGTATTCAATGATAGAAGACTCAATGCTACATTTAATCTTTCTTTACTAAGCCTAGTTGGTTAGATTGTCTTAGCTAATTGGATTTTTTTAGATTTCTTGCCATCCTCTTTTCTTGTCAAGCCTCTCCTACTACCTTATGACAAGCGGTTATATCTAGGATTGAGAAAAATATGGTTTATTGGGTTACTAAGCCACTTTTTGGCTAGTAAATTTTAGGTGTGCTCTCAAATTTTAGCTACTAATTATGTTTATTATTCCTCTTGTTGGGTCCCTTCTAAGGTTTCCTACTTGAAAATTAAAAAGTTCCATCGAGATTTTCTTTGGGCCTCTTCTGAAGGTAATAAAGGCTTTGACTGTGTAGTTTAAGATTATTGTTGTATTCCTCATGATGCTGGGGGTTTAGGTTTACTCTCAATTTGCTGTCAAAGCCTATCACTTTGCACTAAATAGATTATTAGGGCCTTAGAAGGTGAGGATGCCTGGAAAGTCCTCATTTGGTATTGCATTTTATTTGGAGTGCCCTATAGATGTCTAGCTTGGAAAATCCTTAGGTTTCATACTCTCCTCACTATGAAGGAACCCATTCAAATACATGGCACTTTTGTTATCAAAACCATCTGAAATGCTTGGGAATCCATCGAGCCCTAGATTTTATGAGTTGGAAATGATATATATAATGGCCTTTCCATTAAACAATTATTTATTTGGTGGTCTCTAATCCTTTCTTGTCAAGATTAACCTCTAGCCAAAGCCCTTCGGGCTTGATATTTGAGGTTTTATAATAGAGGATTTAAAATATTGCTAGATCTTTTCAATGGAGTCACCAAGAACTTTCTGACTTGGCTTGAGGCTAAGTTAAAATTTTGGTTAACCAACCAATATCATAAGACATACTAGATGGTTATTGATGCCATTCCTCTCCACATGGTTCATAAAATTGTAGTTAGGTCTTTCAAGTACTGGTGGAAGGATTGGAAATGGTATCTAGATACACAAATTTGCAATTATAGACCCTACAAGGGATATTTGTGGCTTACACCTCATCTCCCCATGGTGGCCTAGTTAAATCTCTAATGCACCTCCAATCCTCTCTGGGCACTTTGCACCGCAAACTATTCTAAATTGTTTAGCTATTCTTGAGCCCAAGTTGGCTCATTTTGCATAGTGCATTCTTTATCAAGGTCTTTTGTTCAGTTCTTGCCTATTTCATCTTGGAGTTCTTAATGCTTGTTGTCCATTTTAGAAGCCTTGACTTGGATTCATGACTTCTTCGAGCCATTCAGGTCTGTTCCATTCCCATGGCATATAGTTTTACTAGGTGATTGGCCTTGCTTCCCTTTCAATTTAACCAGATTTGGTGTTGTTTTAGGGTGGAGATTTTTTTTAGCATTTAGTTCTAAAGATAGTTGATATTTTCATCGATTGTGTAGATGATATTCATTTTTCACTTTACACTAGAGCTATGATTTTCTATAATGTGCTTACGTAGATTTAGGTGC
The DNA here is from genome assembly GCA_027924645.1 of Cunninghamia lanceolata. Classification (NCBI taxonomy): domain Eukaryota; kingdom Viridiplantae; phylum Streptophyta; class Pinopsida; order Cupressales; family Cupressaceae; genus Cunninghamia; species Cunninghamia lanceolata. Next base: position 693,965 of record BSBN01001094.1, read on the forward strand.
AAGCAAACAAAGTTGCAGTTGAAGTTGCCCATTTGTAGGTGCTTCTAGGTCATTAGGGTAGTGCCCCTTGTACGCTTGCTAGAGTCTTGTCACTCTCTATCTCCCACTAGGATAACTCTGCTCAACATGGGTACAAAAGTGGACGTAGCTAGCCCACCATAAGGTATCATGGCTCTTAGCCACATGACTCTCAACCTCTTAATAGAGCCATGGATCATGTTGCACGTGAATGTGTAAGAGTCCCCAATGGACTCAAGCTCGTAGGTTAACCTACGAAACCAAGATTACCCTTCCACAACAGAGTTGCAAGAGAATAATGCTAGATTATGGTGCAACCATAAATAATGATATTATTACACACTCCATACAAAATATACATGAGAGACCTTGCTTATAAAAGCAAGGTTAAGAGGTAGGGCTAACTAGGATGATGACAAGTGTCTTAATCCTATGAGACAACTATAGGATAAGATCACGTGTACTAGAAACTACTAGAAAGATTCCTGGAGCCATAAGTCAACTTAACATATGAACATGCTTGAATAGTTCCTAAGGACTAGTTAGATAATGTGCATTGTTCACACTACAAAGAGGAAACCAGATAAGAAATGCCCATTCACATGGGTGTGGTGCTCTTGGTTGGTCAGATTCTAGCAAGTTTCTTCCTCCCCTAGATCTGGTCATTTGTCTTCTTTGTGCTCAATAACTTGTAGATGAAAACCAAGAAGAAGAGGTTGTTATCGTTGGTTGGGCACTGATTGATGATGGTTCTATCCCTATTGATGTATGGGGCAAACTAGATGACCGTGATCCCCCTTGATGGTGTAGCTCTCACCACCTAGTAGCTTTGTTGTTGTTTGGGCTTGGCCTTGTTAAACTATGTTTTGATCTCTTATCTTGTTGTTTGGGCTTGGACTCGCTTAGACTTTGATGGTATGCCTTTTAGCACCCGCCTCTTTTTTGTGAATAGTATATTTTTATCTCTTTGGTATATAAAAATAATAAAGTCATTATTCGTCCAAAAAGAAAAATCTATCTAAAGTACTTAGTAGATTCACGAACATTAAATGGATAAATAAGAAACAACATAAATACTATTTATTTTAACATCCATTAAAGAACTAAAACTAAAACAAATAAATCAAATAAAATAACTCTTTAATAAATAAAATAAATAATTCTAAAGTAAAATAAAATAACTGTTAAGTAAATAAAATAAAATTTAAGTTTGAGATATTTATATAATAATAAAACATTAAAAAATAAATAATTATTTTATTTTTATTAGGTAAAATTTTGCTTTGAAGTATTAAATGGGGTGATATCTAAAAATAATCCTTTGAAATCATAATGACAGGGATTCTGAGGGAAGTTTCGGACGCAGCATCGTATGGCAAACCAGTCGTTTGACTTTTTTTCACTTGCCAGCCTGGAAACGAAAGCGGGGGACAGGAAAACGCGCTTTGTATTTGGTATATACAAAATTAAAAATTAATCGCCTACTAAATTACGTACTCTACTAAATTACTGTTAAGTTTCGGATCAGATATGCTGCTTTTGTGGTCTCCTCTGGCCTAGATGTCCTCGTTGATTTTGGTAGCACTAGCGTCTATTCATGGGCACAACTAGAGCTGCTTTCCTACGTCATATTAAGTCGTACGGAAGCAGGTTTCAATAGTCACATTCTGCTACTCATCAAAGCCTACAGGGAATTACATTAACATTTAATACCACCACGTACTTCTTGGGTAGTGTTATAACAAGCACTTGCACCTATAGGAGGTTCAAGGGATTCACCCATAGGAAATTACCAAATTGGAACAACCCAAGATGGTGCGGCGACTAGTCCAAACCCTATTCTTCTACCCACATGGTGCCCTAGTGTGGCAATTTACCCAACGAATGAGTTATGGCCTTAAAATAAACACCATCATATATACAACAAATTGCTTTTTTCAGAGTCAAAATAAGCATCCCTATGAGGCAAAAAAATATTTCAAGGTTTTGAAACTTACATCATCATCATAATTACAATGCATGAGGCTATTCACCCCTCGATTATTGTAGCTATTGTGGTTCTCACCTAAGAAGGCTTTCTCTAAATTATGGCTAAGATTGCTTTCACCAACAGACTGGCTTGCCAATTTAACAGTGTTAGGAAATTTTGAATCCCCGAACTCCAGACCATCATAAGAACTTGTTTGTACCAATGGCCTGAGGCTGAATCCTTTTTGGGTGTCCTTCATGGATGGTTTTGCCATTTTGTTTACATTGCAACCCTTGAATACAAATTCAAGTTTAGGATTGAACACCTTAGATTTCTTTAGGGGCTCCGTTTTCCCCAATTCTTTCTTGTTTTTCAGAGGAGAATAATTTTGGGTATAGAGTGTGGATTCGACAATGTTGGAAATGGATGCACTAAGCTTCTTGTTTATGTTGGTTCTAAGCCCTCCAAATGGACACCAATTGCCCATAAGTTTTTAGGTCCTCAGTGCCCCGAAAAATAGAGTACAAAACCCTTTTGATCACAAAGCAACTTAGGCATTAAGTAGATTTCCTTTTGAGAGTACATTTACTTATTTGCGGAAGAAGAGTGAAATAATCAAACAATCAAAATTACTGAAAGCTTTTGAAATGATCGACAAAATCAAAGACAAAAAATATATAGTAACATTACCCCTGTATTATAAGCCCTAAACCGGTATTAATTCTACCAATCTATATGAAGGTGATAGCTTCTAATGGAAAATTACGACTACCAAAATAAGAACCAATTCACATGAACTACACATTGAAACTAGCTGATGAAAGTCAGCGGTCACCCAAAGTGGGAACAAAACAAAGAATTTTTTGGTATATACAATTTAAACAAAGTAGAAAAGAAAACCCACTTTCTATTAATTTATGGGATGTATAACAATATCAGTTACACATGAATCTACAATCATAATAAAGCCTTAATAGCCCTGAAATAATTTCTATCTAAATATTTGATATGACCTATAGACCAATCGACTTTTCTTAAAGATCAAGCTTATCTTCCCAACAAGGATTTCGTTGGTAGTGGCGCCATATGCATCATCTGGCGCCATATTTTCCTTTGATTGATGAAGGAGCATGGATGATGTTGGCATGAGAAAAACTGACGAGTTTGGAAAATTTTACGACATGAATTTTACGACGTGAGACAATTTCGAGCACTATAATGCTCACATATAAAAGCCTATCGGCTAATTACTTTATGGGAGGGAGTAAAGGCTATAAACCTCACCAACCGTGCCTGCTATTATCATCATTGTGCACTTCTGGACTCTTAAACATTTTGAAGGGTTCAAGGCATCATAGCCTACGATTTTATTTTCAGGTACACTATACCATTTTTTCAATGCTATAGTTTTATTTAAAATAATGTTATAATGATATTTATTTGTTTACAAATCCATAATTATGAATAGGATTATTCTTAAGTAGATCATCTATTGTAACAATCAAGGTTTATTTTGGCTAATAAAAATAGGATAAATATTTACAACTTTTTTGTTGTAAATGAAGTGTAAAATTGTTATTAACTGTTTGACCATTGAAGATATTTAGTAGAGTGCCATTAACATAGGGGAGAGGGCCCCATAGTGGGTCATGCTCCTATACGTGGTATAGGAGTTGACCAAAGTGGGGCCCACTATTTTTTATTGTTTCAATTAATATTCAAAATATTTATAAAAAGAGCACAAGTAGGTACCAATAAATGTACACATCATATTTGTTTATTCATTAGTATTTTATCATTCATATTAGGTGGCATACACAAAAGATTTACATGTATTTGCAAAACATAAATGCAACTGATATGGTTTGTACACATACACAGGTGTATCCAACATAAGGTTGATTGATAATATATAGAGTTCATTAAAAACCACACAATACTTTCTTCCAAGAGGAGAAGCAGTGATCAACCACTACAGAGTACCTTTTTGGTTTACCAAAAATAATTTTGAACATTTAACCTTAAAGTGTGTCCCATCAAATATCAAGCTATGTCCCAAAATAGTTTCATATTTTCCAAAGTTGGAGTCCCAAGTAAAAACAAGAAATGGCCAAGTGTCACATCTAACAAGTCCATCCACTCCATAACTCCTCCTCAAGTGCAATCCATCAACTCAAATATGACTAACTACTAGTCCCTTCAATAAAATGCCAGCAAAAAACAACACACTTGAAGGCGTAAGGCTCACCAAACAAGTCCTCAAAACAAGAGGACATAAATTTAATACTCCAGCCCAAACAAACATTCAACCAAATCAATCAACTCTAAAATTTTATGAGACACAATCACAGTATTAAGGATCACCAATTAAGTCGTCAAGAAAACATGATAAAATTTAAAGACTTCAGACCAAATAAAGATTCGACCAAATCAATCACCTCTCAAATTTAATAGCAAATTCAAATTTATAGACATCCATCAAATTATTCAAATGAATAAATCCACACAAAACTATTTGAACCAATCAAACGAAAGTGCATAAATCACCAACATTTCCTTCCTCATATTCCTACATAAACCCCATTTTTTCTAGTTCAATTTCCAACATCCCATACAGAAAAGCCTTGTAGAGTTCAAATTGCATAATGGTATCAACAATATTGTAAGATCACAGTAAATTCCTATCCTTATGAATGTTAAATGTATGATGTTTTGCTTCCCATGTATGTTGGTTTGGTTTAAACTGTATGGTATTTTGGTTTAAACTGTATTGTTGTTTTGGTTTAAATTTTTTTAGCTTAAAATGTATGTTGTTTAATGTGAGAGTGTGGGAAATAAATGTGGGGCTATGCTAACAAAATATTAAGGAGGAGATCTATGAAGCATTACTTTGTAATAATTATCATATAGACATAAGTTCTTTACACCTTCAAACTATGCCATTATAGAACTATTACATATTGTAAGCTTATGGCAATATTGAGTCTTAGAATAACTCCATTTTAATGGCATGTAAAGTGAACTATTTGTTAGTAGGGCCCAAAATGCATGTATTCTAATTTTATTCAATTAAGGAGGATATCTATGTCATTTTGCATTATATATTGCCTTGGCTAATATGCATCTACAATAGACTGTTCCACCATCTTCAAACATAGACCATTCCACCAACAATAGAAAACATCTTCAAACATAGACTATCCCACCAACATAGCATGGCCAATTGGCCCTAGTCTGATTATATGGCACATTTGGTTGAAGCGCAACTGCAGGGTCTTTCTGTATAAGAAGTTGCTGGTGGGTCAAGTTTGGTCTCGCATTCTTGGGGCTTTGCAAGAGACCTTGTATGCTAAATATGATCTGTTAGCCCCAGTGGATCCTGGTGATACTAGAGTGATTCATAATCTGGGGATTCTTGTTGGGGGCCCTGAAAGGCCCAAGATTAGGTGGAGCAGGTGTTCTAGAAGGAAGGTTTCTAGGGAAGGGCATTGGCTACCCCCTCCCACTGGAGTCTTGAAAATCAATACTGATGGGTCTGCAAGGGGTAACCCTGGGCACACTGGCATTGGTGGGGTGGGCAGAGATAGTTCTGGGGTGGTTGTGTTTTTCTTCTCAAAATATAGGGGACTGCACTCTAATAATCTTATGGAGGCCTTGGCTATTCTTTTGGCTTTGAAGAAGGCTTATGTCATTGGCTGGAATAAGATTATCTACGAGTCAGATCCTCAGGTGGTGATAGACTTGATAAATAGAAGGTAGCTTGATGATGTTAGTTGGCAGCTTGTGGTGTTGGCTAAGCAAATCACCAGTCTTGGAGAATTATTTGATTCTATCACCTTCTCTCATATCCCTCGAGAATGTAATAAGGTGGCTAATGGGTTGGCCAAATGGGCTTCTGAGAAGAATGGGACCTGGTTGGTGGATGATTGGGACAGTTTACCTAGGGATCTTGCTCAGGATTTGGTGGATTTGGTCACGGAGGTTGATAGATGTTGCATGACCACTTCTTGATTTCTTGTTTGTTGTCTCTAGGCCCATTTGGGCCTCTTGCTGCTTTTATGCTTTGTACTGCTCTCTTTGATTAATAAAGTTTTTACCCTCTTTTATTAAAAAAAAGTCACACATTACTAGAAAACAAGTTGTTGCTAAAGAAAATACTAAAATGGGAAAACTTCAAGATGCGTGAGTAAAAAATCATTCCTATACAACACTTGTAATCATCCTATACAACCGTAAATGTTGCCCTTGTATGATGTAATACCAGCTAAAAAATGAACCACTAAAGGTTTCAAATGAGTCTTCCTACTCTCAATCATCTATCTCTCAACCTCCTCCTTCTTTGTTTATCTTTTCTAAAGGATAATTTAGATGTTTTCTTAGCTAACACTAATTACTCCTACAACTATATCCTTTGACTGAAAGTTGAATAATTGAAATGGAAACAACCATCTATGTAATCACCAAGGCACTACCATCAGCTAAGAACAAAACAACTGCATAGCCTATTGTATTAAGAAACCATTGATCAACCAAGCAACCATACAGTAGCCAATACAAGAAGCAAACATACAATAGACAATACAAAAATATCAACCAAGCAAAATATCAAAGAAGAATCCATATGGTAGACAATACGAGACATATTTACACTACAAATCAATGACATAACATAACAACTAAAATAATGTTCACTAACTAGTTTTAGAGTAGACATATTTACAATACAAGAAATTCATAATATTGTTCAATGACACATTTACAATACAAGACATTCAGAATACTGTTCAATGACATATTTACAATACAAGACATTCACAATACAATGAAATGACATAAGATAATAGCCAAAATATTGTTCACTGACTAATCATAGACTAGTCGATACAATACATACACACTGCACTTCAATGACATAATATAACAGAATAGTTTTAGAGTACACAACTTCTTATAGTCTATATCTATTCACTTTGAGATGTTATCATAGCTTCACCTTTTTGAACATCTACCTACTTAGCATGATGATCTGTTTGCATAAAAGTCAAATCAAGTTGTCCAATAGGGTTGTTAAGAGTTGTTATTCTAGTATTCTACAATATTCAAACAAGGTTAACCATAACAATTACATTCTATAAACATCAAATTGTAAAACTTTGAACATCTAAATGTCAAATTGTAAACATCAAATTACCAATCTTTCAACATCAAAATGTCAAACTATAAAATCAAACATAGAACATCACAAATCTTTTGTTAAGAGCATCATTATGAACTCTCTAACTGAATTTATAAACTCAAGTTACAAAAGTTGCAACTACAAAGATGAATAAAATTGTATGACAAATGTATTTTTTGTGAAATATATTATTAATATTATTAAACTTGATTGATGCTCTTCATTGTTATCATGCTTCAAAGAGTTTACATTGTCAACCTCATTGCACACATGGTTGAGTAAACATAATTGCTCTACCTGTCACGTACAAGCCCAAGTAGAACCTCATATTTAGACTACATCACCCTGTAGGGCTCTCTCCTAATCAACATAGGTTGGTGGAATGTCCAGTTCAATGCTTTAGGCTCTTTGTTTCTTTAACTTTGTACTAAAAAGATTCAAAAGATTCCAAATTTCAAAATTGGTGTTTAAAGGTGTTTTAGACTCTACAACTACCCAATATTGACAAACCATTAAATAATGTGCCAAACATTATGACTAATACTACCTTTGTGTTTATTGAGGAACAAACTAAAATCTGAAAACTAATGCTATCTCTGCAACTTATTCCTTAAAAACTAAAATCAAACTATTGTACAAACCAAAATGTGGGCACATACCCATTCATAGGAGTTGCAAAGTAACTCTCTCTCCTAGGGATCTTGTTTCATGCAATCAATTTTGAAATGAAGAAGAACCAAATAAATTGCACAAAGAAATATAAAAAAAGATTATACCTCTTCATCTTTCTATGTTTTGGCATCTTCTCTTTCAATCTACGATGCTATTTGCTCTAATGTGCTTTTTGTTCTTGATCTAGTTGAGAGTGGGAGGGAAACACCATGTATTGAAGCATGTTCTCTTGCTTGCATTTAGATATCTCTGATAATTTCAAAACATTTATGACTTCATTTGTAGGTTCCTATTTTTTCTTATGATCCAAGAAAGTGTCAAAATTTGGTTTGAAAATAATGGAGTTGCCCATAACAGTCTTGAATCTAATGTGAATTACATCCTGAATAATGAAATGAATGTGATTTTTGCCCACATGTAACTCTTTATTGTTATAAACTTTAATATTTGAAATGCTATGACAAGGGGGCTTTAAGTGTATTCGATGATCTTCAAGAAGGAGAGAATATCCATCTTTGAGAATGGAAAACAAATCCATCTCCTCTTTTAAATCCACACACACCTCTTTTATACTCTCTTTGTAATTATCTAAAATAGGATCTGACAAGAGGCCATGAATGTGCTCAATGGCGAAATCCCCTTAATCAAGAAAATGATATCCCTATAGAATAATTCAGAACAAATCTTCAATATGTTCTTCATCATGCTTAATCCTCACAACACATTCCCCTACAAAACATGGAAGCTCATAAAATAGATAAATGCAACCACTCCTTGTAGCTTATGTGATAACTTCCTTCACAACGTCTTATTTTGAATAAGATGTGGAACTTATATCATTCATTTGTAAGTACTTTTCAATTTTAAAAGTAGCCAGGGAACCATCATCATTAAAATATTCCTCATCCTATTCTTCATTTGATCCTATCTCCATTTGATTTTACACAAGTTGACTTTGTAACTAAATATTTTCATCATGCAGGCTTTGTATTCCGTTCTCATTTATCCCATCAAAGGCATGAGAAAATTTATAGATGAACCAAAATTTAGAGGATTCAACATTGTGCATGATGCTCTTAATCAGCTGAAAATAAATGATAAGCAACAACAATCTCTTTTGTTTTATGATGATGTTTTGATTTTAAATGTTGAGGACATTCCCTTTTGATGTCAAATTGACAAAAGAATTGATTTGATAATTCTATGGGCTGAAAATTTAGCTTAGCAACCATAGGAGTTTGAAAAGCACAATTTTGAAGATGGTTGAGCACATTTTGTGAATGATGAAGGACTCTTCCTACAAGTTGATTGCATTCATATGGTTGTTCATGAAAGTTTTGAGGCACCAAATTTGGATCATTCTGGTACATGCTTTATTTTTTATCCCATTAAGGTCACGAGATAAGGATTCTACAAGTTTTTTCATTTCATTCACCTTCTTATGATCTATAAAATCAGTAGGGGGTTGGTGGAGTAGTACAAATTTGCATAAGAGAGGTAGTATCAATCTTCTCATGGAATTGGTTGATCCCATTTTGTGATTGAACCAAGCTATAAAGTTATATACCATGCTCATGCTTTACCTCTAAGAGAGAATGCAAGTAACAAAAGAGCCACATTTTCAGCTATAATATGCTGAGTATTGCACAAATCTACAATGTCTTGAATATGATCTACAGGGAAAATAGGGCCATCTCCATGAAAATGAGATAATGCCTTCAATTCTACTTCAAGAACTTGACAACCTTGATGAAAAGTTGTAGAGGAGCACTAGAATCCCAGGCCACAAATGGAAACATTCTTGCTATAATACCAAGATGCACATAAATATTGTGAGCTACCATGATCTCTAGTAGTAAAGATTTGAGATGAAATCACCGATGGAGTCACCAGATGGAAGATTCATGCTCCTATAAGCAAATGTTTTTGTGATTTTCCACCAAAATCATAGAATGTAGAACAAAGATCAATGAAGCATAGACCAAAGTCTTTCATTCATGTCTCACTGAGCATGTCAAAACTCTTGATGTTCAAGTCTATACTTGCATGCAGACGTGCACCAACATGGGAAATCAGTCAAGTATGGGATATGCCTTACAAGATAACCTCTAAGGTTTTAGAAGCTGACTATTCTTAGGATCTTCAAGAAATTTTTCTTCAATTTTATGAGAAAAGAGAAGAAAATAATTGAAAATAAATCTATAAGGTGATGCCCTAGATTTTGGAACCTCTTACTAACTTTATATTTGCACAATATTTGACCACTATTCAAATTATGATAATAAATTATTGTATCAAAGGGTAATACAATGCACGATTTTTAACCAGTAGAAAATTATTAATCATTAAATATGCAAATAAAGGCTGAATGTCAAGATAGAACAGTGGGAAAGATCTTGTAAAAACAAATATTTGGCATAGAATGACAATTCCCTTCATTTGTGAACTAAGAACATATTATAAGAGGCTAGAAGCACAATTCCTCAATGTTTAATCAATTTTGAGAATGACACAGAGGCCTGAGTTTATTACAAAAAATCCTCTCCTCAATGTTTAATCAATTTTGAGAATGACATAGAGGCCTAAGTGTATTACAAGAAAATCCTCTCTTGCTCCTATTGTTGGAAATCATAATAATCTCCAAAATTGTGAGTAAGACTTTGAAAAGAAAGCAAAAGAAATTAGGAAAAATCCCTTGATCTACATCTCTGCTGCTTGATGAACATTTGTACTGTTAACTCCTCTCTTTCCCTCTATTTCTACCTTGATTAATCTTTTTTTCATGCAAAATATTTGTTGCATGTTATCCACCTTGTGTGTTTGTTTGTTGTTTACTTTCGATTGAATTTATTTCATTTTTTATAGATTCTCACCTCCGTAAATATTATTTACAGATTGCTATCCAAATAAAGCCCCCACTTTATTTTAATCATGACATGTAGCTTTACTTGTGGTAATGTATACTCATGAGCCTGAAAGGAGGCATGTAATATTTTTAAAAATATATTCTCCCTTCTTAAAATCACGGTCCCTCCTTCCTTTTAGGGCCTCACTTTATCTTTTCCCTTAATAATTTCAAGAAGATTTAATGAAGTCATTTTTTAAGCTCATAGGAAAACGAAATAAAGTACTACAAACTTATCTTTATTCCTCCCAAAGGTCCCCACTTGCCACATTAGACTTGAAGGACCCAATGGTGCACATCTAAATAGAAGTACCTTTGACATCTTTGGAAAAGAATGTGTGCCGTTAGATGGAGAAAAGGGTAAGAGCAATACTGATCAAAGAAGTTGTGAAGTAAAGGGTAAGATGATAAATGTCATGTACCGTGTATATTGATTGGATCAATATCATGTATACACAGTTGTACCCTATCTTCTAAAGTTCATGCAGAGGTGAAAGTTGTGAGCAGAACAATGTGATGAGGATTCTAGTTTTGTTGGAAGGAGATATGTTTGATGTTTAGAATGAAGTCTCTGGTGTGATGAATAATGTATTTCTTGTTTCCTGAGGAAATACATTGCTTTAGTCTTGAAAGAAAGATTTAAGAGGTCCAAGGCACTGGAGTTTGCACTGATGCAGTTCAGGAGAATGCTTTGCATTCCTCCACATTTAAAGGTATGACCTTGTGGTTTGGAAGTTAGATAGAGACACGTATGAAGTGTGTATGTTCCTAATTTTAGAGCTTGAAAGTTACCGTAGAAGATTTTAGGGTGCGCAGAGTGAAGATAGAGGTTTAGAATGATTGCAGTCAGGAGGTGTCATAGAAGTGCTTAGCATTTCTCCACTTTTGAAGATGAGGTCTTGTGATTTGGAGATTGGTCAATTATAAATGTGTCATGCCCACATTTGATATGTGGTCATGAAACACAAAATATAAAAAAAAATTCCCACTCGACTCTAAAACCCCCTCGTGCACAACAAAATTAGGAGGATGTAGACGAAGTAAGTCTCTAATATGATCTCCAAGGTCACGAGATCCCCGAATTGGGCCCTCTACCTCTAATTGATGGTTAAATCCCAAGGGGTCGTAGTGAACTAATTCCATGACTATCTCCTCCTTGCGATGCTCTCAATGTGGTGGAGGACTCCTACTCCATTCCCTCCATGCTGATGCGTGATCTTCAACTGACATCATAGGTATCTCCACTCGTGGTCCACCCGCAACAGGTGGTAGTCTCACCAAAATAGCCTGAAGTGCCTACAACATCTGATGCCCAAAGAAAGGAGTTGCGCGTGAGGGGGTTTTAGAGTTAGGTGGGGATTTTTTTTTTATATTTTGTGTTTCATGAACACATGTCGAATGTGGGCATGACAAAATGAGAAAATTGTTATATGCAAGTTTTAGTTTTTTTGATGTACTATAGAAGTTCTCCTAAGTCAATAGAACAAAGAACTATCATATTGTTGATTAGTGTTATCTGGAGGATATAGCAAAAGCCACCACATTTCACCACAATTTATATTTTGGCTTTGATGATTGGGGGATAAGTTGAGATATTCAGTATGATTTTTCATTTCAGATTTTAGATGCTAAAGTGCACCACAAGTTGGTTTTTCAATGCTCTATCTCAAGACTGGTTATTCAGTGGTTGCATATGATACCAGGTTTAGTATCTGTTTGCTTGTGCCAGAAACAAATCATATATTTCAGAGGAAGGAATATTGAGAAAGTTTGTGTAAGTCTTATGTTGCTTGTGAAATGATCCTCCAGTACTACCTTTGGTTTGGAGCTATTTTGTGGAAGGAATAGTGTTTATTGGGGCCAATCTCAAGTGTTTTAATGATCCCACTAGATGTTTTGACCTATGCACCAGCTTGGAAAAATGTGTTAAGGAAATAATAGGTCCTAGTTATCATTTATCTTGAATCATATTAGATTTCTACATCTTTTGGATGTTGACTTGGTGTGGCCATTGTACATTTGATTTTGGCCAACGTATGAGAAAGATTTTGTTGTCAGAAGAAGGTATAAATAAAAGAACTTGTTTGTTGTGAGTTGTGTGATTGAGTGAGAGGGTAAAAGGATATGTGAGTGAGTGGGTATGTGAAGATGTGTTGAAGACATCAGTGATAGTTGTACAAAGGAAGTGAAGATTTTAGTCAGAGTTAGGTGTGTTGATGTTGCAGAGCAAATTGATCAGTGAGATCTATAGAGTGAGATGTTTAGAGGTTGTAGCCTCATTCTGTAAGTGTTGTTGTATTGTATTTTAGGGAGTGTGTCCTCCCTTGGGTTGTACCCCTAAAACTTGTTGCAATATGTTCTATCACTATTTATGATGCTAGATTTGGATAGTAGACCCAAGCAACTTGCTCATCATGGTTTTTCCCTTCTATGATTTTCATGTAAATATGGTGTTATGGTTGTGTACTCATATATTGTACTTTGATTTTCTTAAATTTCTTTATCCTTTTTTAATCCAGTAAGGGTTTTGGTTAATAAAGTTGATTTGGATTACGTTTTGGTATATACTGATTCACCTCCCCCTCTCAAGATATTAGTGTGTTCTAAAAATTGGTATCAAAGTTAAGTTCCTTGGTGCAACCTAACAACTAAAGGTAGATCTTGGAATAGAACACATGGCTTAGAAGGAGTCCTCTTCTAAAGCTTTGATATTTGATGGAAGTAAAATTGATTTTTGGACTGTAAGGATGGCAGTCTATTTGATCTTGCTAGGGTATGATGTTTGGAGTGCTATCATGAATGATTATGTTAAACCTAAACATCCTTAGAATTTACAAACTTTTCAAGTAAAGTTGGAAAGTGATGTAAGAAAAGAAGAAGACATATTTGTATTTAGAGAGTTTTGTTTATGTTTTTGCCTTCAAATCTCAAAGGAAAGATAATTGTATGAATGTTCTTGCTTTCTACATTAAACACAAATGACAAGTATGATATGCTACAACAATTTGAAATCAAATTTAGCAACTAATCAACATAGAAAAGATCTTAAATAAGGTTGCAATCATTACCATTAAATGCAAGACTAGTAGTGTTTACCAAAAAGGTGAGGTTTTTGGTAACCACCACAATAAAGAAGTATAAATGCAAGTTATGTTAATAGAAAATGTTTAATCAAATCAATACAATTAGGTCTAATACAGAAAATAAGAAAATTGTAAGTGTAAGAAGCATTGGACTCACCAAAATGTAAGATTTTGGTCATGATAACAATAAGGATCTACAAGTGTGTTTCTTTCTAAGTACATGAGATAAATGAAGCTTTGTAATCTAGATGTTTAATTAGATTTATCACCTATTTAAACACAAGTATAGATGTTAACAATGAAATCATAAAGTAAAAGTATAGTACATGTCAGGTTCATGAAAATGTTAGGTTTTAGTAACCATTGCAATGAATTATGTATATGAAAAAGTAATGTTTAATCAATTAATCAACTAATTAAGCATAACAAAGCTAAAATAGGTGTAACAATAGGTACAACAAAGAAAAAGCATGTACAACAAATCTAAAGAAGGTTGCAAGCACGTAGAGTTCACCAAAATGTTAGGTGGAAAAGAGAGGCCTAATCAATTATAAATTAACTAGGTCAATCCCTTTTCATATCCAACATTAGGAAATGAGCCACCAATAGCTCTATAGAAGGCAGATGTCCCTTAGGAAGAACCTTGTTGGGTTGGTGGGGACTCTTCTCTTGTGTTGTAATTGTAGGCTAGATCTAGGGTTGTAATGATGAAATATGTAAACATAGAAGTACAGGCCTGACAGAATGAAAAACCTAGAAAGTAGGACTTGATGGGAGTAGAGCAGAGCTATCACAGACCACTACTAGAAATAGATTCTAGATCTAGAAGACTAGAGTGTTGGGCGCCCTAGTCCAATGGTTTTGAGGAAGATGAAATCTATGTGTGAAAGTTTTTGTTGCTTCCATCTCTAGTTGTCCATAAGGTGTCTGAAACTCTCGATGTGATTTGCACACATGAAAGAGGAAAAATGTTTGTGTGGTATAGAGGCTTGCCTCAGTCAAAACTCATGTAAGTGTTTACACTTCCACAATAGTAGGGATAAGTGTGATAGAGAGTGCATTCCCTAGGTAGGCAAAAGTAAAGCATGTAACAAAGATTGTTGTAATCGAATGTAATGACAAGAGTTACCATGAGCATAAAACCCTAGGTGGATGTATGTCGCAACATGGATTATCCACAAGGTGTTGATGGAGGAAGAAGGCTTCCTTAAAAACCTGTAACAAGGGTTAATTCCTATAACAGTAATCTACAGTAATAAAGCTTGTAGATAAGAGCTTATTAAAGAGAGCTTGTACACAGAGAGATCATATAGAGCATCTAGTTCTATTATGAGTGTACAAGAATTGTTTATATATGATTTCTAATTACTTTTCGAGGCTCCAATACAGTCAAGGCCGACAATGTACATCACTTAAGTTATAAGGCCTACAATAAAATATAAGTTGTCGAGGCCAAATTGCCAGGACCCAAGCCTTGGGCACCCTAGTATTCGTGATTTGAACCATCCAAAAGCTAGATATTATAGGATTTAACATTGATTGTCATAGAAGTGCTGGAAATTGCATATTGTAAATAGTGATGAATATACAATGCAAAAAATGTGCTAAACAAGTGCTAAACCTAGTGTAAAATTGTAAGAGGTATCAATTTTCGACACTACACAAGGGTGGGTCTAGCTATAACATCGGACTAAAACAATTTTCATTATGTGCTAGTAGATGTCATCACCTATTTGAATGCTCCCATTTTGGAACAAAGTGGGAAGATGTTTGTAAAGGTTGTGGAATTTGACATTATACCACCCGACTACATTTGTTTTGAAAGTTTCAAGAGCCTTTTCAACATATTCACTTTTCTAAACCCAACACCATCACATCATTCCACGAGATAACATCGCTTTGAGATAACCTGTGAAACAATTGCACGACCTTTGTCAATGCTTCAACATTTTGCATACATGTCTACCCGAGCGGTTACAACTACAACAGTGATAAAAATATGGTTTCAATCATTCTTTGATGAAGTTCAAACTTTGTTCAAAAGCTCTAATTTTGGTACAGCTGGGAGGACTCTAGCAAGGTTATGGATTGGGGTTTTTCACCTGCAATTATATTTATTTAAAACTTTCTAAGGCTTCTTTAGCGAACCCATTTTGTGCATATACGACAATCATTGTAGTCCAAAAGGTGACATTTCTTTGAGGCATGCTGTCAAACTGTTTAACTAATTTGTCTATGCTCTCATGCTTTGTATGCTTGTCTACCAGAGTATTTACAACTATTATATCAGACAGAAACTTTTGTTGTAGAGTTAGTATCCGGCATGGGTTGGGAGGATGTTGGCAATGGTTGTCGACTGGCTTTTACACCTACCAGATACATTTGCTTGAAAACTTCAAGAAAGTTTTCAACAAATCCATATAGTATGTATCCTGCGATCATTATATTCCCTCCGATGGCATTTCTTGGAGGTATTTTGTTTATGCTTCCACATTTTCATGCATGTCCACCAACGCATTTCCAACTGCATTATCTGATCTATTATGCTTCAATTAAGTCTTAAGTCTTTGCAGCAATAATGCCAGCAAGTATATGCGACTTTTAAGGGACATGCACAGTGGGAAGTTGGCAGCTTTTTCTTTTCTTTTTAACATGTGACACTATTTTCCATATGGACAAAGGCTCTTCATTGACATTTTGATTACCTTTCATAACCAAACTCATCACTTTTAAGTTATGATTTGCCAAATTATTCACCGGCGTTTTGAGATAAATTGATGCCTTAAACAAGTTTTAAAACTCATTAAAAACCTGACATAATGTATTTGGAGTCTTTTGAAAGGTTAGCAAACCATTTTAAAGTGTCGTATAGTATTACATCGGTTCTTCTTTGAGAGAACTTCACAACTAATTTGTCAATTTCGAAGGGAAGAGCTTAACCAACCGGTGCATTGTAAAGGACCGGCTGGTAGAAAATGGACAACAAATGGCAGTCAAAAACACGTCAACAAACAGTACGGACATATTAGTCGAAAGCAATCCAGTCAATTTGGTCACTAGTAGGAGTTGATCGTGTGGTTGGTTGAAATATCCGTACATCTGGTCGTTTACAACGCACCGGGTATTTATGGTGGGTGCTTTTGAATTAGACTTGTCATAATACTGATCGGCTTATTGAAGATAGTTCTGAAGTGAATGTATTAACTATTGATCAGAGAGACTCTTTTATCAACATTTGAAACTAGTTTTGAAAGCTTTTATGTTATCCAATAATAGTTTTCAAGCCACCATTGATATATGAAGTAGCAGATATTAATAAAACCTTGTTAGTGTTATGAAGGCCGTTCACAACCGGCTTTCATAAGTGATTAATAACTTGTGATTTTTACTTTTACAAACTCCATCGAGTTATAATAATCTAGCAGAGACCCACTGCCTTTTTGACAACCTTTGGCTTTTATTTCATAATGAATAATCACTTGAGTCTACATTGACAATAAGTTATGATTTAAATCAACCTTGATACTCGAAAGTAGAAGTCTTCTTTATTGGCATTTAAAATGGTTATGAAACCTTGGAGGACAATCGCCCATCATCTTTGAAATGGGTTTCAAAACTTGGTTCAAAGACGACAACACTTATAAATATAAATTTTAATCATTACTCAAACTCGCTCAAGTAGCAAAAATGTGTGTCAGATGCTAATGCTAGCCATAGAAATATTATATAAGGCTGGAACCAATCCATAATATGTATGTCCCACTATAATTGCATTTCATTAAATAATAACTTGTGGCCAAAGAACTCGTTACCACATTGTATGACATAATTCCTTTATCCTTAATATTATGCATTACTTGCATATATGTATGCTTATTCAACTTTTGTATAGGTAACTTCACATTTGATTTACAAGAGACAATAGTGAACTTGTAACTTATCCTGCTTGATGAGACATGAGCTCAATCACTTATAATTGTGATCTCAAACAATTGACACCATGAAATAATTGATGACTTTTGGTAATGAATCTTGACAATGGTGACATTAGTTTTCTAAACTAGGATGAACTAAGGTAACAAAGAAATTTTTAATGTAATTCAGAAGACTATTGTGATAGACAAATGAGGTGAAAGGATGACACAAATTGATCGTCAAGCATGGAAAGTTAAAAAAATTACAATTTTAGAAATGAAGACAACAGATCTCAATGCATGTCACCTGACTACATTGCTTATTCTTGAATGATGTATCCACACAAGATCCCTTAGTGTGAACATGTGAAATATGTGTTAACGTTAGATTAGAAGACTTTGGAAAACTAATGTCATTGTATATATAGAGTTGTCTTAGTTCATGAATATCCTTTATCATGCATTCATCTTCAATGTGATTTTTTCTAACCATAGTAACCATATTTTACCTTCAATGATTTTGTAGGATTTTGAAGAATACCAAAATGGAAAGGATTGTGAGTGAGAGACTTGACTTCAAAACAAACAAAAACAAATGATTACCATACTCGAATCACTAAATCAAAGAACCCCCTAGAAAATATTATGATGGCACTTTATAATTAGTATGGTTACAACTGCCATTAACAAGAAACACAAAGTGGACTTAACTTCAATGCTTTACTAATCCTCAAAGAATGAGTATATGCTAAAATTACAATTTTGGAGATAAGACAAACATCACAATTGTAAAGTACATGAAAAATCACGTACTTTCAAAAAAAGAGTCACCTCGATTCGAGATCGTATGTGAAAGTTATGAGCATTTGAAGTTCCCAAAATAAGAACTTCGCAATGTCACCTATGGGAATCTACAAAATTTAGAAAATATGTGCATCAAAATCAATAACCATCAACACCATTGTAAAGTTATTAGAAAAATAAATTAGAAAAAAAATATTACTTGAAAAATGGAGCTTTAGAAGTTTAGGTGCCAAAATCAAAACTACATTGGAGAGGGGTCAATGAGGTGGGAGGAAAGTGTTGATGTTAGCATATGCCAATACCACTTTCATGTTCCTACAAACGTACATTGAATTATGAAAACCACCAAAAAGGGGCAGGAAACCACCTTCTATGGGAAAAAAAGTTGTTTTCACTCGTTAGGGGCCAATCTCTAGTGGCACGGCCTTGAAAGAGCTACTCATAGTAGAGTAGAGGTGGTGTCACTATGCCACATGGGTAGTGGCAAGGAGGCACCCGGGTGGTAGCTGACTAGGCCAAGGAGGCTTGTCCATGGATAGGGCTGAGGCCATCTGGATTGGCTTGGACATCTTGTCTAGGTTTCTGATAGCTTGTCTACAATTTGAACAATGCGCTTGGGTTTTAGCAATGCACAAAAAAATTGTTTTAAAATTTCTTGAAAAATGTGTCGTACCTTGCATAGGTCTGTATGGCAGAGGATGAGAATAAACTTTGATGGCCTCAGGTAAACTATTCTAATTTTTGTTATTTGATAGTCAATATTAGGGTCTTTGGGCCTTGTAAGTGTGATGGTAGGGTCAAAATTGATCCAAAACACTCTAAAAGATCAAGTACCCCTCAGATCTGGCATGCACCTCCCAACTTCTAACCTTTGTAGATCTAGCCTTGGGTGTTTGATTTGGACAAAATAAAAGGAAAAACTAACTTTCTCAGATGTTGTGAACTTAGTGGTGAGTTCATATTTACTCAAAGAATCACCCGATGCTACCTTCAATACAAATCCATAAAAATTCCCCCCAAAATCTAGTATTTCTATCAAGTTTTTCTGATTCGCCATTCCATCATTGGATGCAAGAGAAGGACATACAAGATTTACAAAATCACACAAACAACTTAATTTCTCAATTAGGAATCTAAGAAATCAAAACTCTAAAAACAAAAGCTCTGATACCATGTTAGATTTTGCTATGGAAATAGCAATCCAAAATCTAGAAAGCTAAAGGTAAGCACAATGAGAAGATTAGAATGAAGGATGCAAAACAGATTAGAAGTGAAGCTGCAAAAAAATATGCATTA
Organism: Cunninghamia lanceolata; assembly: GCA_027924645.1. Lineage (NCBI taxonomy): Eukaryota > Viridiplantae > Streptophyta > Pinopsida > Cupressales > Cupressaceae > Cunninghamia > Cunninghamia lanceolata. Next base: position 713,802 of record BSBN01001094.1, read on the forward strand.
CAATATTACAACTAGATTACAAAATTCAAGCTAGGTAGTGAGTTTATGGGCAAGTGCAAGAAGTTGAGTATACTTTTTGGATAAAAGTGGAAGTCTTTTTTTTGAAAATTAAAAAATGTCATAGTTCAAGTAAAAATTTGAAGTACTTACAGAGAATATTAATAAAATGTAAAAATATGAAATGTAGGATTTTATTTCTAGTTTTCAAATATGTAATTTATTTTAATATCTAAATAATAAAAGTTGGTTTTTTATAGGATGTACAAAAAATAAAAATTTAAAAGTCATTTATTTTGGGCCAAAATATGCACATGTACGATCAACATGATGTTGAAGTTTGATAGAGATATTTTTTAGATTTTATGATAAATGATTTTTTTAATTAATTTTTTACTAGCCCTAATTTGTGTTTTTTAAAACCCCTCATGTACTACCAACATAATTTGAGCTAAAATAATCATAAAATGATAAAAAAATTGTTGGGAAATGAGGTGTCTCAACTTTGTTACATATTTCTTGTAATAGTTATTTTTCATTTAATATTTTCCTACAGTTGTTACAAATTGTCGGTGCTTTGAAAATTGGTTTATTAGGTGTCAAAAGATGCCCACATAGTGGTATATTATGGAAGGCCTATTTTTAGACATATTATGATAGGTTCTATGACATCTATAAGGGTAAAAATTAGGGGATTTCATTTTGGACATGAGAGCTTATTTTTAGACTGGAATCTTGGCTGAGAATTTTCACACATGGTTTTGTAAAACCAGAGATGGTTTCTTGTATAGCCAAAAGTCTATAAATTGGAGGCTTGAGGAGTAGTTTGTATATGTGAGTTTGCAGGTACTGTTACGCTGTTGGAATGCTGCCATAACTCTTCTAGAGTTGATTACTAATGATACTCCTATAATAAACTTGCTCTCCAAGTGTATGTAATATTGTTGTTGGATTTGAAATACATTGAGCAGGCTTTTGGAGTGTGGGTTTTTTCACCCGAAAGGGTTTTCCCCATGTATATCTAGTGTTTTGTGTTTCATTATTTATTTCATGTTTTGAATGTGCTTTTGGAATTTCTATAATTGTTATAAAAGTTTTAAAAAATTTTGCATAATGTTTCTCCTCAAGATTGGCATAGGAAGTTGTTTCCACTACTTTAACTTCCTTACAAGTGGTATCAGAGCCTGATCACCTTTGGTTTTAGTTATGGTTATTGGGTTTTTTGTGCTAATCAAGGTTTGAGTGGGAGCTTGTGCAGAGAATACTTTGTGATCTTGTTACAAATATTTTTCAGATGATGAGCACATCTAGAAGGATTGAGGTAGAGAAGTTTTCTGGCACAAATTTTGAAAGGTGGATGCTGACGATGGGAGATCTATTTATTAATCGGGATCTATGGGATGCAGTGGATGAAAAAGTCCAGAGGCCTACAGATCCAACTTTGGCTGGACAATATGATGCGATGGATAAAAAAGCTAAAGGTCTTATAAGCTTGTGTCTTACAGATTTGATTCTGATAAATGTCCACGAAGAATCCACTTTGAAGAAGCCATGGAAGAAGTTGAGTGAGATATACCAAGCCAAATCTCTAGTAAATAAGATTTTCTTGAGGAAGAAGTTGTATTTCTTGAGAATGGAAGGTGAACAGATTTCAGAGCATCTGGAAACTTTTAATATGTTGGTAACTTAGTTGACCCTAGTTGGGGTGAAAATGGATGAAGAAGAAAAGTGGCAAACTTTACTGTGTTCTATGCCAGACTCATGGGACAACCTAGTCATGGCCATTGGGAGCATTTCAATCATCTTGAAGATGGAGGATGTTGTTGGTTCTCTACTCTCCAAAGAAATGACAAGGAAGGTCTCTCTGAATTCCAAAGAGGCTTTGAGTGTTCGAGGAAGACCAAAAGAATGAGGCAAAGATGAGAAGCAACATGGCCATTCTAAGTCCAAGAATAAGGGGAGATCAAAATCTCTTGGTAAGTCCAAGGCAATATGCTGGAACTGTGACAACTCTAGATACTTCTGAAAGGAATATAAAGAAGAGAAGAAAAAGAAGAAGAAGAAGCAAGATTCTAATTTTGAGTCCGAGAAAGAAGATGGAGATACCTTTATTGCATTCTTGGCCACTCGTTTAGGTGATAATGCATGGTTGATAGATTTAGGTGCATCTTTCCACATGACTCTGAATAGAAACTGGTTTAGTAAGTATGAAAACTATGATGGTGGTAAGGTGTATTTGGGTGATAATTCTTTCCTTGACATTGTTGGTCATGGTAGTATTCATGTGAAATTTTTTAATGGTAGAGTTAGATGATTTGATGGTGTCTTACATATCCCAGGACTAGCAAGAAATTTATTACTATTAGCAAGCTAATAGATATGGGTATGCATGTATAGTTTTCTAAAGAAGGTGTGAAAATGATGAGAGTTGCTATGGTGATAGCAAGAGGAAGCAGATTGGGTACATTATACCAGTTTGATGCATGCACGGTTGAGTGCAATAGCACTTCTAATAAAATTAAGCTAGAAAGTACTTTGCTCAAAAAAGAGATGGTTTCCTCTTCTACGGATGGTCATGGCTTCTGGGTACCCAAGGGGTGCTCTGTCTATTGAATCAAAGTTGCCTATAGAGAAGACCATATTATGGCACCAAAGACTTGGCCACATTGGAGAGAAGGGTTTGAAAGCCCTAAAAAATAAGAACCTTGTTGAAGGTCTGAATTATTGCAATCTAGAGTTTGATTTATGTGAACATTGTATCTATGGCAAATAGAACCACGTTTAGTTTTACTCGTCTTCTCATAAGTCTTCATATATCTTGGATCTAATCCATTCAGATGTATTTGGTCTTGTTGATGTTGCTTCTATTGGTAAATCAATTTATTATGTTACTTTCATTCATGATTTCAATAGGAGAACATAAGTATATTTTTAAAGAGTAAATCTAAATTTTTCAATTATTTTAAAAAGTTCAAGGCTATGGTAGAAAATTAGAGTAGAAAGAAAATTCAATGTTTGAGGATTGACAATGTCAGTGAGTACTATTATGCAGATTTTGACAGATTCTATATAGAATGCGGGATTAAAAGACAAAAGACAACTCCGTATTCTCCTCAGTAGAATGGAGTTGCTGAAAGAATGAACAAAACATTGAGGGAGAAGGCTAGGAGCATGTTGAGTGGAGCTAGTCTAGAACAAAAGTTTTGGGCTGAAGATGTTGCCACTACCTATTATTTGATAAATAGATCTCCTACATTAGTGCTTGTTGATAAAATGCCAATGGAGGTGTGGTGGCGAAAAAAACTTCACTTAGACATCAGAGAGTTTTTGGTTGTGAGGCATATGCACATGTTCCTAAGGAGAAGAGAACAAAGTTGGATTCTAAGTCTATCAAATGTATCTTCATTAGCTACAACTATGGTGTGAAAGGATACATGCTTTGGGATCCTATTGCACATAAGGTAATTTATTCTAGAAGTGTTATTTTTAGAGAGACTAAATCTTTTCATATTACTTTTTAGTTAGAATAGCATAAAGAAATTGAACAGAAAAAAGGATGTGATTCAACTTCCTTCTACACCTGAGAAAGTTGAATTGAGACCCCAAGATTGACCAGAAGTTGAGGAGAGCTCATCAAGCTTTGAACCTTCAAAAGATAAAGAAGAGGAGGAAGAAGTGGAAGAACCTCCACCTCAGCTTGTTTGAAGTTCTACAAGGCATAGGCAACCACCTAAAAGGTATGGGTATTCACCTAATGATTGGAAGTGTATATTTTCTTTGAGTACTAACTTTGATGAATCGAGATCTGTGTAAGAGGATTTGGTATGAATGATGTAGAAACTTGGAAAATAGCCATGGATGAAGAGATGGAAGCCCTTGAAAGAAATGATACCTGGACCCTAGTACCATTGCCTGAAGGATGGAAACCTATTGGATGTAAATGGGTGTTTAAGAAAAAGATTGGTTCAGAAGGAAATGTTGAAAAGTATAAGGCATAGTTGGTTGTGAAGGTATACTCTCAGGTTGAGGGTATTGATTACGGTGAGATCTTTTCTCCTGTTACTAAAATGACATACATTCAATATTTATTATCTATTGTAGCAGCTTATGACCTAGAGGTTGAACAAATGGATGCAAAAACTACTTTCCTTCATGGTGATTTGGAGGAATAAATCTATATGACACAGCCAGAGCACTACATGGTGAAAGGTAAAAGCAAGTTGGTTTGTAAGCTAAAGAAATCTCTGTATGGCCTTAAACAAAGTCTTAGGATGTGGTACCAAAAGTTCAATACTGATGTGTTGAGTTTGGGATTTGTGCGGTCTAAATATTATCATTGTGTATATTTTAAATCTGATGGTGATTGTTTCCTAGTAATTGCTTTATATGTTGATAGCATGTTGTTTATTCAGAAAGGCAAAGGTTTGATTGTAGAATTGAAATCTCAGCTCTCTATGAAATTTTAAATGAAAGATCTTGGTGCAACAAAACACATACCTAGGATGGAGATCAGAAGAGATCATGAGAACAGAAAGCTATGGCTTGGCTAGAGTAAGTATGTTTGTTTAGTTTTGCAAAGGTTTAACATCTAGGATTGTAAACCACTTTGTGTTCCTATTACATTAGGAACGAAGCTCTCTTTTTAAAAATGTCCTACATCCCCATCGAAGATGGAAGACATGAGAAGAGTGCCTTACCAGAGTGCAATTGGAAGCTTAATGTATGCTATGGTCTGTACAAGACCTGACATTGCCCAAGTAGTGGGAGTTCTTTCTTGTTATATGTCTAATCTAGGAAGAGTCCATTGGGATGCAGTTAAGAGGATCTTCAAATATTTGTGGAGTACAATAGAGTACTCTATTTGTTTTCATGGTATAGGAGATCAACATTCCTTGACTATTCATGGTTTTTTGGATTCAGACTAGGCTAGTGATGTCGATAACAAAAGGTCCACCAATGCATATGTTTTTACTCTTAATGGTGGTACAATCAGTTGGATGAGCAAGTGACAGGCTATGGTCACTTTGTCCACTACTAAGGCAGAGTACATGGAAGCTACTTATGCCTATAAAGAAGCCATTTGTATGAAGCATTTGTGTTCAAATATTGGATTGAAATAGGGTGCAGTTATAGTTCACTGTGATAGTCAGAGTGCAATCTACCTTGCAAAGAACCCAACTTTTCATGCCAGCATCAAACACATTGATGTTTAGTATCACTTTGTGAGAGATATGGTTGAGGATGGTAGGGTGAAGCTGGAAAAGCTAGAGACTATGGTGAATGTTGAAGATGCATTAATGAAGCCCATGAGCACAACGAAATTCAGGTGGTGTTTTGAGTCTATGGGCCTTTTGGTCCCTAGCAGTTGATCCATGATGATGTTATTCTCTTGACTCTTGCAAGGTATTTGACAAGTGGGAGAATGTTGGGAAATGAGGTGTCTCAACCTTGCTACATATTTCCCATAATAGTTATTTTTCATTTAATATTTTCCTACAACTATTACACATTGTTAGTGCTTGGAAAATTGGTTTATTAGGTGTCAAAAGATGCCCACATGGTGGTATATTATGGAAGGCCTATTTTTAGGCATATTATGATAGGTTATATGACATTTGTAAGGGTGAAAACTAGGGGATTTCATTTTGGACGTGAGAGCTTATTTTTAGACTAGAATTTTGGCTGAGAATTTTTGCACATGGTTTTGTAAAACTAGAGATGGTTTCTTGTATAGCCAGAAGTCTATAAATTGGAGGCTTGAGGAGTAGTTTGTATATGTGAGTTTGTAGGTACTATTATGATGTTGGAATGCTACCAGAATTCTTCCAGAGTTGATTATTGGTGATACTCCTATAATAAACTTGATCTGCAAGTGTATGTAATCTTGTTGTTGGATTTGAAATATATTGAGCAGGCTTTTGGAGTGTGGGGTTTTTCACCTGAAAGGGTTTTCCCCACATATGTATAGTGTTTTGTTTTACATTGTTTATTTCATGTTTTGGATGTGTCTCTAAAATTTCTGTAATTGTTAGATTACTTTTAAAAAGTTTTGCATGATGTTTCTCTTCAAGATTGGCATAGGAAGTTGTTTCTGCTACTTTAACTTCCTTACAAAAATCATTGTGTAGATAATTATGTCTAGGTTGGTTACACATAAATTGTTTTTAAAAGAAATTAAAATTAAAATTTATTAAAAAGTAGTAATAATTGGCATCTATGTTGGAAGACACACCTAATTCTAGAAGAATTTAATCAAGGATTGCATGATGGCTTGGGGATATTTTTAGAATTTCATGTATAGATATTTGAGCTAGGTTTTTATTCAAATGATCTTCAAGGTTATAATTTGATGAAGGTCTATATGAAGTAGGAGGTCCCTGAATAGTGACTCTACTTCTTCGAGTAGTTGCATGACAATCAATTATTGGATTTTTTATCGTTAATGTAGAAACATGATTAAATTTACTTGTCGTAAATGGGTTATAGCATAATTTTGGCCTACTTTGGTGTAGTTGGCATTTCTAGAAGAATTACCTTAGTTATTTGAGTGTCCTTTTCCATGGTTAGGAATGGGATCATTAAAAAATTTCAAGTCTACATTAGTAGTATGAGAGTTATTTTCAACCATTACATCACCACGATCAATGAGACCTTGAATTATGTGTTCAAGCCTCATACAACTGGAAGCTTTATGACCCTTGGACTTATGAGAGTCACAATATTCATTTTCATTGTACCAAGGTAGTTTTACTTGGGGTTCAATATTTCAAGATTTTGGTAGATCAATTAATTTAGATTTTACCAACTTTTGCAAGGCCACCTCAATAGGTTCCCCTAGGGGTGTGAACTTCCTTTTCGAAGGAAAGAGTGATCTATAAGGACATTCATTACCTTGGTTTGTTGACAATGTTGTACATGTGATGAAGATGGGATGTTTGAATAGCCCTTGCAGATCAACCACTCCATCATGTACATCATTCTAATTTTTTAATCCACAATTAAATTAATTATTATTATTATTAGAGGATTTTCCTTTATCTTCATTATAGATTTTGACAAGAACTTTCTCTATCAATGCTCTTTCAATGGTCATACCCCTTTCTATGAGATCATAAAAAGTATTAAGAGCTTAAGCTTGAACATGGAAGCTCATTTCTTGGTTTAGATTTTGATTAAAGATGTTGACCAATTATTTTTCAGGAATTGACCAAGGAATTTTACTTGCCAAATTCCTCCACCTTTGTAAAAACAGAGCAAAAGATTCACCATTCTTTTGCTTAGTATTATACAAGTGAGTCATTGATGTTTCATGTTCAATGTTATAGGAGAAATGTTGGATAAATTTCTTAGCCAATTTGGGAAAAATTTTGATCTCTTGTGGTAAGTGAGAAAACCACTCCATTGCTTGGCCCCCTAGACTTCTAGGAAATAGGCACATGAGACAAGTGTTGTTATAGGATACTTCCATGCAAGCTAAATAGAATTCTCACACATGTTTCCTAGGATCACCTTTACCCTTATATTTATCAAATTTAGGGATGTGAAAGTTCTTAGGGAACAAAATCATGTTAAGGGATCTATCAAATGGGTAGGGACAAATGTCCTCTAAAGTATAACTATTTTTTGTACTTCCCATTTGAAAGTCCATCATTTGTTTTTGCAATTCTTGAAATTATTGTTTTATTATCATAACTTCATCCATTTCGAGATTAAGATTAGAATTTGGATTTTGATATAAAGGATTCTTATAAGACATTAAATTTGGCCCTTGGAGAATAGAGGATGAGGTTTGAACTTGGGTTGGAAGGATATTAGGATTAGAATTTGGATTTTAATACAAAGGGTTATTATAAGACATTAAATTTTGCCCTTGAGAAATAGATGTTGAGGTTTGAACTTGGGTTGAAGGGATATTGTTAGAGGTATTGAAAAAAGGATTTTGGGTACCATAATGTGTATGAATGATGTTTGAACTAGGAACATGAATTGGTTGAGGCATAGACAAGCCGATAATGGTAAACAGAGAATTCAAAGTTTAAGGCATAGGCATGGATAGGTTAGGAATTGTAGGTGAACTTGGGATAAACATGGAATTCGAAGGTTGAGGTATAGGCATTGATTCCATTCTTGAGATACCTCTAGAAAGGGTAACAGTTAAGAGGTCTATAGTAGGATATATTTGGCTAATGATGGGATCCCCATCCCCAAGTGGCCTTAATTCTTTTTGAGAGAAAATTCTTGCCCCTCGTTTGAGAAACATTTCCATATAGTAATCAGGGTGTGTAGCCATCAATATTTAAATGAGGTTAGAGCCACTTGGATCAGCTACAAACTCTTCTATTTCCTTGGAAGTAGGCATTTCATCTATGTCTTCCACAAGGACTTGTTCTGAGGGTGTTGGAATAGATGGCATACCGTATTCTTCAGGATTATTGTTTGTATTTAAAACATGAGGGGTTCCCAAGACATTGATGGTTGTTCTTCTAGGATCCATTTCTTCTTATTTAGACCGTGCTCTTGTAGTTACTACTATTAAAATGATATCAAGTTTGGATATGTTTCAAAAATCGAAGTTGAGACCCTTAGGCTTAATATAAACTCAGGAAGTCAAAGGTATGCTAGAGCTCCACTGATATTTTTCTCAAGATATGATAACCTTCACCAATGAAGGAAAGAAAGAAGAAATCATGGAGTTTCAAAGTTCTTGCCAAATATCTTTTGTTGAAAGGTGGTCCGTAAGTCACATACTTTACCATTGCTCCAAAGTACCCCTCACATGTTAATTTTGGGGATTCATTAATAATGCGAAATTATATGCCCTAATTCATGAGTATAAAGGGAAAGTTTTCAAGATTATTTTTAGTTCCTGCCTTCAGCAGGTATACTACTGCATCGGCTAGATGCAATTTCTCAAATTATTCGTCCAATCATGTGAAAGAACTAAAAATTTGCAACCACAATGCTATAGTTCATTATTTTTTTTTAATTTAATCATTTAAAAAATACCATTTATCTATTCTCTGATTGGTCTATGGTGTGAACAGTAAGGGTAAAAAATGAAATAATGATTTAAAAAATTATTGAATTTTCGAACGATGCCAATAAACAAAAATACAGTTAAGTACAGGTCGTGCAAAGTGACGGCGCCGCTGAGCTTGTTGAATTTATTTCGTTTGCAATGTTAATTAATGATTTTTATTTCATTTGCAATGTTAATTAATGATTTTTAATCATCCTTACAAGATGACAGGCATGTCTTGATCGGAGGTTTTCAATTTGTATGCGCTTTGGATTGTTGTTTCTCAATTTGTTTGCACTCAGAGAGTAGTGAAGGTGGGCATCCGGAGGCCTGTGAAGCTGCATCTGTGGTAAGCCTCTATATGGACTTCTATTTCGTAATCCATGTAGAAAACCAGTGCTGCTGTTCACAGAAATTTCAAGATTTCAGATATTATATGAGTTTTAGATTGTAGAGCACTCTCAGTTATAGAAATTTTACAGTTTTCTCAAATTTCTGTTAGAGTTCAGATATCTCTTTCTAGAACTTAAGTTTTCTATTTTAGAAACTCGGATATCAATTATAGAATTCCCAGACATTGAGGTATGAATTGCCAAGTTTCAATATATTGACAAATTCATGATTTGGGAGCATAAAAGTAGCTATGCAACTATGTCACTAAATAACAAAGAAGGTTGCAGGAAGAACTAACTATACAAGTGCTCATGCTATATGCAGTATTACTTGTTTCATTTCCAGATACATTGTATATATTCAAGCTGTAAAGCATCTACTTATATTCTGTTGCAACTTTCTACTCTGCAATTTCTTTGGTACAACTTACAGTTCCTTTTAAGTGATTTCATGCATGTGTTCACTATTTAATTTACGTTTGAATGATTGAGGCTCGGAGTTCGCTCAGTACCCATCATATAATATGCTGGAATTTTATGGCGACGGTGCTATAGACCTTACTTATACATAGCAAGGGTGTGAATTTCATACCTTGAAGTAGAGAGTATTAACGAATTTAGGTAATTTGCTAGTAATCCCAATTTGGAACAAAGGCTCGCCCTCTTGTTTGGTCCTCTACCAAATATTCTGTTTTGAAAGAAAGAATAAGGATATGTTATCCTGTCCCTGTAATGTTCAATGGCACAGATTATGGTCAGACAAGGAAAATACCCACAAAAAAAGTGCTCCAATCTTGTGAAGGAAAATGCAAATTTATATGTGAAAGAGAATTCATGACAGAAGAACATTAGTTGGTACCCTTCTCCACACATTGGAATACTATTTTGTGAAATTCTGTAGAAGAGGTTAATGCTGGACATGAAGAGTTAAAATAAAATAGACTGTTTCCATCTGAATATCTAAACAACAATAGCCAAATATATTCCAAATGAGGGGCGTTGCTACAAAATTAAATTATAAGCAAGAAAACACTGAGGTAAAATTGGGGAAAGAAGGGAGAGGTCAATGTAGGTTAATAACAAAGACAGTTCTGCTAATCAGAACAAAAAATTGCCAATTTTTGTTTGCAAGACACAGATGAAATAAAAACGAATCTTAACAACTGGCATTAGCAAAATCATTAGAAAGGAGGTGAAGACGGCGAGCCCATGCAACCAATTAGTTGGATCTCGACTTTCAAAACTGAAAAAAAATTGGGCATGGCATAGTATAGAACCAGAGTTCGTCAATGTAGACATGAATGTACAGAGCACAATCTGCAAGATTCCATCTTCTATGGTAGCTTTTATAAACTTTCTGTACTTTGAGCGCAGCTGCTTCCTCTTTAAACCTGTCTCATCTCAATGAGGAAGTCTAAAAATCCATTTTCTTAGAACTGTTTGATCTCAACGATGCCAATTCCAAATCACCTCTCTGAAGCTGTTTCTATGTGGTTGCATTTGAAGATCGTCTGAAAGCTACTAACCTCCGTTCCACATTTAAGAACCTTAAAAGATGCATGTGTTGATAAAATTGTTAGGGCTACAGCTGTGCACCTCTGAGACAGGTGGCGATTGTGTTTACAGGTGGTGATTGCATTTGCTTTTGTCACAATTTAGATTTTAGGCCAGTTTAATTTTAGTTTCAAGGGTAAAGGAACCCTAGCATTATTGTTTTCCTATGCACTGACTTTTTAGTTTATTTTAAAATTTAAAAGACAATTTCAGATCCGCATTTATACGATCTAGTCTTTAAATTTCATCTCGTGGGTGGATAGTTTTATGGGAAACCCTTGGTTTATTCCTACGGTTTGACTGCGAGATGGAGGAGTATGCAGGAATTCCAAATTTGAGGTGCGGTTTTTCATGAATAATAAAGTAGCGGATATCTCTTGAATCCAAGCTAAAGTTTTCTTTTTCCAGAACAATCATTTTGAGCTAGGGTTTTCTGATATATAAACTCCTTTTCTAAAAGGGAATTCAAAAGATTATTTAGAGATTCACATTTAAATTTATGTGGGCAATTTTGTTTCTATGACCTCATATTTAGAAAGAGCTTGAAATTCCATGCAGGTTTGCCTTTTACTTCACTTGAAAATTCTTCCATATGTGAAAGTTATGCACGGTCAAAGTTTTGGTCAAACCTGATATTCGCAGGAGGATCATCATATTTTTATATCCTGAGTCATGTTGTCAAGATCATCATGATCTTGGTCTATCACCCGATAAAAATCATGCAGTCCCAATATCCGAACGTCAATCTTAGGTGGTAGTGCCCTTTACCCGTCAAATGGCCTTAGGCGCATTGTCAGCATCATGATTTCTTTTAGGAGGGTCATATGTTATAAACTCAGTTTTGGTTACATGAAGATGATCATCATCATCGTATTTGAACCCCCCCCCCCCCCGATAATATCCTGAGGTTCAAATATCATGATGATATCAACTTTAGGTCAGGGTAAGTTTCCCCGTCGAGCGGTCTTTGTATAGCGAGCATCATCATGATATTTCAACATTACCTAATCTTATCATATCATGGTGATCACCCTTAGAAAATCCACCTTCGGCATATTTGCATGCGCATGTTATAATCCTATTGCAAGGTCATCATCATGATATTTGCTGAAGTTTGAAATATGATGATAACTTCATATCCTCCTGATCTCCTTTTGCATAATTATGATCATCATCCTGATCTTTCACGAGGGTCATTCGCTGAAATTCACTAAGTGATGGAGACATCATCATCATAAATCGATAAAGGGGATCATCGTCTTCATATCCTCCTGATCGCCTTTTTTGCAATATCATGATGATCACCCTATCTATTCAGAAGAAGGCGATATTTCATTCCTTAAACAGCATGATCATTTTTTTACAATATCACCCTAGCGCAATATCATGATGACCTCAACTCATCCTTGTGCTTCGAAGACAAAATATCATGATGACGTTATCATGATAATTCGATGAGGAGGGTCATCATCATATTGTTTTATCCTGTCATGTTGTCAAGATCATCATGATCTTGTTTGTTCACCCGATATTTCGTAAAGTCCTCCTGCCAATGAAATACAACCTTTTGAAAATATCCTGATGATCATCATCGTCACATTTTCCCTTCGGCAGGATATTTCCCAAACATGATCCGGTTGGTGAAATATCATGATGGCGTCATGTTCTAAGTTTAACAAAGGCTCCGAATATCATGATGACGTCACCCCGATCTAATAAACGGAGAAGCAAATATCCTGATCATCATCATCATCACATTTTTCCTTCAACAGGCGCGATCTGGTTCGCGAAATATGATGATGACGTCTTATTCTAAGTTCGACGAAGAAGCAAATATCCCGATGCTCATCATCATCCTGATCTTTCGAGAGGGTTGCCTTGGCCGCAAAGGGGTCATATTACATTCATCATCCTGATCATGCTCCTTAGGTGACCCGATATTACATTTATCCCCTGATCTTAACGAAAATGACGATGACGTCATCCTTAGCATTTCAATGAAGCCCGAATATCATGATGACGTTGCCATCATTTTCCTTTCCTCGGCAACATGATCATATTCCATATCCTCCTTTTCTTCTTCAACAATATGATGATGATGATGTTGTTCTTTTCCACAATATGCAGAAGCAAAATATCATGATGATGAAGTAAATATTGACCAACACGTTTTTTTTGACACGCCGATGGCGATGATCATGCCGATGGGCGGGAAATGAAGCAGTGGAATTTTAAAGTGTTTTTTTTTTAGAATAACAAATGATTCCAACATGAAATCATCATAAATAGATGCAGCCATCTCTTCGATGTTCTAGAAAACTATGTAAGTTGTAATAACAGTGATGTGGGCAGTTATTTGCAATTTGTGAAAAACACTGTACACTTTTGCATGTCACTTATATTTTATGTATTGGTCTTACTGTACTTCTTTGGTGCTAGTTAGCTATTATTGAGTATGAATGCAAAGACATATAACAATAGTAAATTGTAAAAAGTGCTTCTAATAGTTTTCAATATTTTTTTGTGTAGATTTCTATAAGACTTGATAACAAGAAAACTAATATTGGAATTATATTCCCGTAATAGTTATATGATTTGCAAGATTCAACAACTAGTTATAATATCTTTTTTTGTGTATAGGCCAGCATTGAAGAAATCTTGATGTTACATGTTTGGTGTCCTAGCTTTGGATCTTGTTACAGTCTATCCATGTCTACTGTATTTGTTATTTTTACGTGTTATAGTTAAATTCAATATCAAAATATAAATAGATAACACAGTTTGCAAGTTGTAAGTAGCAAAATTCTATTAATGATTATATAAGTGACAAAACCACTTGAAGGCATATACTGTTTAACAATGCACAATACCTTTTCACTTTGTAAAGAAATTAACACAATCCCATCAATATAGTATTGCAATTGCAACTAGTTTACAATCCTTTAGACTTTTGCAGATCATTCTAATCCTTCACCTGCATCTACAATCCAAGCACAAGCTTATCAAAAGGTACTAAAACCTTTATTTCCAAGTCATAGTCAACTCTAGAAAATGTTATTGTCATCTATTCAAGTTCATTTGCTCCTTCATATCTCTTGTTTGTTTGTTTCTTCCATTGTTTAATTTATATGTTCAATATATTATTCATATATGCAAATTGCTAATTATTTGAAGCCTATGGCTCAGAGAATATGTGATGTCATTAGAGTTGTCCAAGGATTGTTCCTACACTATTTACACAACTACGTAACAATTATTTTTGCAATATTTAAACAATGGCTTGGCTATTTAGTATTTTAACACTGTATTTATTTATTTTTAAATGTAAACCTCTGATTTGAAATATCAAAACTGAGTACAAAATGAATTTCAAAGTCACAGGTCTACACTGTTTTCAAATCAAAACTTGCTTCTTATTTTGAATTTTAATAAACCTTTTGTGGCTATCAATGATCAGAACTATCTACCAAATGGTGATTTCTATTTCTTTATTTTCTGAAGAAAATAATGCAAGTGAATGGATCTGACATTGCCATTGCCACTAGTTTTAAATCATTCAAAATTCTCTTCTTCATTATAATGCCTTATTTTCTTGTACAATCCAAAAATAACAATTATTTTCATTACATTTAAACAATGCCTTGACTACTTAGAATTTTAGCATTGAATTTATTTGTGATTTGAAATAAGGAAACCAAATACTAAATGCATTTCAAAATTGCACATCGACATTGCTTTTAGGAAACAGCCTGCTTCTAATTTCCATTTGTAATATGCCTTTTGTAATTATCAATCATCAAAACTATCTAACCAATGGTTATGAATATATTACAGGTACACCATTTTTTTGATATTCTGGGATCAACAAAATTGTCCTTGTTTGCAAAAAAAATGAAGAGAACAAGAGTGCCAGTAGTTGATAAACAAAAACAGATCATAGATGTAGAGAAATACAAATTAGCAATTCAGACTGAAATTCTAAACATTGACTATGCATTGAGAAATGAAGGATTGTGTAGAATTCAAGTATTTAAATACAATGTAGGGGATTGCTTATTTGACTCATTGGAGTTACTTCTTCATTCTCAATACACATCAAGTCAATTACGGAATGGAGCTATAGACCACTTCTTGAGTTGCCTCACACAAGGTGATCCAGAAGCAATTACCTCATATAATTATGAACTGGATAGTCGTACATTGCATGAATTGCACGGTGTACAAAATGTTGAAGAGTACTTGCATAGAATGCGTATTTCTGCAATGCATTCTACAAATAATAATGAAGTTGGCCTATGGGGTGACTTGTTTTGCATCCGTTGGTTGTCAAAGTGGCTAGACATACAAATATGCCTTTGGTCAACTACTTCAGGAAAAAAATACTTGCACTTCAATCCGTCATCCCAAGGACAATCGTATTCTATCTTATTTCATGATACAAATCCCATCCAAGGACATTTTGAGCCGCTTGTGCCTTATCTAGTACAAGCAAACAATGCTAGCCCATGTATCACATCTAGACAACTAAAACAATTTCAAAGCAGTAATCAACAACATCATGATGGTGATTTTATTAGAAAACAAAAAATTGCAAATAGCAACACTACATCACTTCGCAAGATCAAACAACAAATACGTGCTAATAATCAAATGGAAAATACAACCAAGAAAACTAGACAGTCAGCATCACCAATAGAATTATTTCAAAAAAAAATTCAAGATACACCGATACATACTTGTGCAATTTGTCAGACATTGCATTTTAAGAAAAACATTATGGCTTTTAGAGAGAAAGAAAAGCAAACATATTATAAACTGACAAATCAAAATAACAATGTATTGATGAATTGTATTTGTCGCATATGCCATGAAACATTGAAACAATGCAAGCTTCCAAAATATGCAACACCACACCATATTCAAATGAATATAGCTTTACAATATGTAAAAATGCTTATGCAACTAGAAGAGCGCCTTGTTTCACTGAGAATTGCATTCGCACAAATATGGGAATTAGGTTACAAAAGACCCCAAATTGGATTGACTGGGTCTATCATTAATGTCCCAGTCAACATGAACATTGTACAAAATGCATTGCCACGCTCTGCCGATGAAACATACACTATTGCAGTTGTGCTAAAAAGACGGCTACAATATAAAAATGCATATCAGAAGGGGATGGTGCGATTGACTATTATAATGAAAGCTTTGAACCAATTGAGCGAAACAACTCTATACAAAAATGAGAAATTCTAATTAAATAAGCACTGGAGACAATCTCTTGAAATAGACGATGAAAGTGGCATAGTAGACGACCCTTGCACAAATGAAACAGGTTCAGAATCTGATACAGATGAGCAAAATCCTTGTGAGACCTTGGTCCATGGATACACAGAATCTAAATGTATACATGAAATGCAAGACAAAATCATAGAAGTTGCACCAGCAGAAAACCATTATCCTATTGGAATCTTTAAAGACAAATATGCAGAAGAAATGAACTTTCCCACACTATTCTTTGGAAACCCACGTAATGACGACATTGTCAAGAATTTTTCCTATCAAAAAATTGCACAATGGGAACTACTTCATTCCAATAGACAATTTGCATATCATACAACTAATCTATTTTTCAAAACAGTCAAGATATTGATACATCAAGTTTTATCTACAATGTGGATAAGAGTACGAAAAGGTCAGTTAAAAGGAAGAAAACTAATAGCAAAAGATGTCAAATGCAAACCTAACCTAGAGAAGATTCTCAAATCAGACATTGGATATGTTGACTTTAAAAGAATAAGAATATCTCCGGATTATTTACATCAATTAAAAAAAAATGTCTTTGCAATGATTCGGCAACTTGGACCGCCTACATTTTTCCTTACATTTACTAGTGCTGAACAACATTGGGAACACCTTTCAAAAGCACTTGAAGCCCTGCATAATACATATTGTGCATCTTCACAACAAAAATACGACATACAAAATGAGAAAAATATTTTCTATCTCATAAAAAAAGATCCTGTAACATGTGTACGCTATTATAAACATAGAATCAATGCACTAGAACAATTGATATTTACAGATAGCTCTTTCTTCAGAGAGCTCTTGGATTATTTATCTGTAACTGAATTCCAAAATCGTGGCAATGAACATGACCACTTTCTTTTATGGATTAAAGATGCTCCAATTTATGGAAAAGATGAACTTGCAAATATTGAACAATTTATTGACAAATACATCACTTGTAACACTGATGATTTGACTCCTCAAATAGCTATCCTACATAGGCACCATCATACAAAACGATGCAGAAAATCAAAACAACACTGTTGTAAATACAATTTCCCATTTCCACCAATGAAAAAAACTATGGTTCTCGAACCGCTGAAAGACAATAATGAAATTATTGTTCCAATGGCAACAAAAATCTTTTCCGTATTAGAACAATCTAATTATGACCAATTATTCTCCTTTCAAATGTTTCTACAAGACATCAACTTGAATGAGCATGATTACATCACAGCTATAAAATCAACAATCCATAGGCCTACAATTTT
Organism: Cunninghamia lanceolata; assembly: GCA_027924645.1. Classification (NCBI taxonomy): domain Eukaryota; kingdom Viridiplantae; phylum Streptophyta; class Pinopsida; order Cupressales; family Cupressaceae; genus Cunninghamia; species Cunninghamia lanceolata. The sequence goes on from BSBN01001094.1 coordinate 731,324, forward strand.
CTTAAAACGAAACCCTTCACAGATATGGAATAACAGCTTTTCAAAAAAAATACCAGAGCTATGGAAAGCAAATACAGATGCACAATTTGTGCTTAATGCATATGCTGCAGCAATGTATTGCAGCTCATACATGACAAAAGTGGATAAAACAATGACAAATGCATTTAAAAGAATTCGTAGGGACCATCAACAAAATAATATCGATGCTATAAAAATGATAAGTAGACTTGGAAATGCATTGCTAAATCTGCAACAAATGTCTACACAACAGGCTGTTCACATCGTACTATCACTTCCACTAAACTATAGTTCAAGAAAGTGTATATTCATTGATACAAGAGCTGATAGTGATCGAACTTTTGTTCTAAAGTCTGCAAAACAATTGAACAGTGAACCAGATGAATCAGAAAATGTGGCCTGTAGATCTTTAATAGATTACTATTTAGCACGACCTGAAACACTCACACATATTTGCCTTGCACAATTCGTATCAGAATATAGAAAAGATGGGAAACCAATGCACCGCAAAGCTAAACCAAATATTATACGTTTTACCAATTTTAACAAACATGTTGACTTGGAAAATTATTACAGAGAGCATTTATTGCTTTATGTACCCTTCACAATAAATGAAAAAACATTGAAGCATGGTTTCCATTCATGGCAGCATGCTTATTCATATCATGAAAACACAATTAATACTAATCGTATCAAATACAATTACCACATAAACTCTAAATGGGGCGATATTGACAAAGCTATAGATGAAATCTATTCTGAAAATAGTCACATACCAAATGAATTGATCATTTCAAATCAAAATCCACAGAAAGAAACATACAACATAGAAGACGATATTCAAACACTAAAGCATAACAAATCAAAAACTCAATTCTCTAATGCATTTGAAATTGGAAAACATCCACATATTATGGACAATGTTGAATACTTCAATTTGAGACGAATGTTAAACAGTGAACAACAAGCAATTGTAAAGGACATTGTGTTGAAGAAATTAAAAAATATTAAAACTCCACTACACTTGTTTCTAACAGGTGGAGCAGGCACTGGCAAAACTTTTACTGCAAAAGCAATATTTCAATCTCTCCTTCGCATATATAATAACTCCATTGATAGTGATCCGGACAAACCAAAAGGCCTAGTAGTTGCTTATACAGGAAAAGCAGCTTACAATATAGGTGGAGTAACATTACACTCAGCATTTCGAATACCTTTCAACAAATCAGAATTCATTCCATTGAATACTGAAATCTTAGATACAATGTCAAAGCATTATCAGCAGCTGCGTGTGCTATTAGTAGATGAGATTTCGTTGGTAGGTGCAACATTTTTACGTTGCATCGACAAGCGATTAAGAGATATAATGCAAATGCCAACCACATACTTTGGAAATCTTGATACAATTTTTTGTGATGATTTATATCAAGCACAACCTGTACTAGATTCAGTTGTATTTGATAATACACCAACACTGACTGAATTAATGCCATACAACTTTTGGAAACACAACATAAAATACTATGAGCTACAATCAACTATGCGGCAAACAGATGAGAAGTTTATTGCAATACTCAATAGAATACGTGTAGGTTCACAAACAGATAATGATATACAGTACTTGAATGAGACTTGTTTACGCTCACCACCCATCGACCCAACATTCCCCTATCTATTTTACAGAAGGAAAGATGTTAATGCACATAATCAAAATATGTTGTCAATAGTTCCAGGAGAGCTAATTGTACTGAATGCAATTGATGAAAATGACGAAAACTATAATGAAATACATCTATATAATCACACAATGTCTTTACCATCTCAAATACTTTTGAAACCAAACATGCTTGTAGAAATTTATGCTGGTAATTATGATACGCAAGACGGTCTAGTCAATGGGTCAGATGGAACATTTAAAGCATATACCATATCCAATGCTTTTGACATTGTTTGGATAGAATTCAATGACCCAAACATTGGCCACCATCAACGTGTTAAATTAACACAATGTTATAACAATGACATTGATAAACAATGGACACCTGTACTTCGCACCACAAGGCCAATACAAAAAATCTCAAACAACAAGAAAATAACTATTAGAAAACAATTTCCAATTCAACTTGCTTGTGCTAGAACAATACATAGATCTCAAGGACTCACAATGCAAGGCTTGGCATTTGATCCTACGGCCATAAGGCAACATGGATTAACATATACAGCACTTTCGCGGACAAAAACAATCCAGACATTATTCTTGTTAAAGCCTCTTACCAAGCAAAATTTCAAAATAAAAGAAAAAATAGTCCTTGAAATGTCTCGTCTAAAATCAACAGCACACTGGCAATTTGAAAATGGAGATATCAAACATAAGACTAATTCAGAACTACTATTGTGCACATTAAACACTCGTAATCTACACCTACATATTGAAGACATGATTAATGACACTGATATCATGGCATCTGATATCTTATGCCTTCAAGAAACATATATCCAAGACTACCATACAAATAATCTTTTCAAAGATTTCAATTGTTACTCAACATACCATATACACGGACTAATGTCTATAACCAAGAAAAACATATTAGTCTCTAAAACAATGCAACATTCAACATCATATACAGAAGCAATAACATTAACAATAAGCTCTATGAACAATCAAATTAACATATGTAACTTATATGCCAAGCCCAATGCTCCATTTGCAGATATTATAGCAATCACCAAGCAAGTATTCTCATGTATTGATGGAAATAAAACCTTGTACCTAGTGGGAGATTTCAACATTGACATGTGTACAGAAAACTACAAAAAAAAACAGCTCCTGAATCATATGCAAAACCACAATATGCATTTCTTATTAAGTAGGTGTCATGCTCTATCTAGACCATTGATCGATCATCTATGGACCAATGCACTAACAAAAAAAATTGAAGTTTACAAATCGGAAGCATATTGGAGTGACCATCTTGCTACTTTTTTAAGATTTCAACCCTCTCAGAACACTCAATGTTCTTAAATATCTCAACTATTTTTGTTCAATAACATCCAAATCAACAAAAAACATATTTTGACAAATCCAATCTATATACAAACTACTATTCAATTATGTATCATCCAATTTACTAACACAAAAAATCCAAATTTACAAATAAAAAGCATATTACAGCAACAACCTCACTGATTTTCCCTAATTTTAATCCTTTCAAAAAACTAAATATTCTTAAATATGCCATTTGTTTTAGTTCAAAAGCATCTAAACCAACACCCTCAAAATCTTGTCAATCAAATGAATAAATAAAACAATCCCTAATGTCCATGAAGAAAAGACATATGTATTACATAGCTTCATCATTTCAATACAATTTCATTTTCTTCTGTCTACAAATTGTCTTATTCTTTTATTCCATAGTACCAATTCTACATATTCTGATATAACATTAGAACAACAACATATTTTCATTTTGCCTGCAGAAATTTATGCAAATGACAAATTGATAAAAAAATACAGGTTACAATGGACAATGCCAAAAGAGCAGAAGAGAAAATGGACACTATTAACCAACAACAATTGAAAAGGTAAACAATATTATTTGGTTACATGTACACTGTACCTTGTCAAGATTCTAGATTTCAACTAATTTTGTTTTGTTCTTTCCAGATCAAAAGTAAAGAGTCAAAATCAAGTTTCAATTGAAGACTTGAATGCACATAAAGCAGGCAACATTTTCCAAGGTGATGTCATTGTGAAGTATAAAGCTATACTGGATAAGACAAACAAGACACGTGAAGTACTACACGCAGACCTCACAGACACAAAAGGTGAAATGACTATTACGCTAAATGTAACTGCTGATATCGTTGCTCACTATGAAGACAAAATAATTCCAGGTTCGGGACTATCCATATCCAACTTCCAGATTGCACCTAGAACAGATTATGATCGTGGAGATTGCGACTGCATACTGGTTCTAACAAAGTCCTCAATAGTCAAAATCATTCCACGACTTTGTATTGACTATAAATTCATCCCCAGCACAGCCATAAAACAATTGTTGGCAAGTACCGAACAATATGCTACAGGCACCATAGGTGTATTGGTCACAAGAGCAAAAAAAATAGGCCTCCAATATATTGTCGATGTGCAAGATGGAGATTCAGAGTTCGACAAAGCCCAGGTGCACTTTTCAAGGTTCCACATACTAGTTTTAACTTTAAATCATTTTGAAAATTTTATTTTATATGGTAACTGCACTATATTTTAACATGCTTATCTCTTCCAACTCTTTATCATATCTTCCCAGCTCGAACAAAACAATGTTTCAGTTAACTTGAGACCACAACCCCTCATGATCCGCTATATAAGTTCTCTCAAAAGTCTGCCTGCATGCTACACTGTAATAATATTCATTTTTCTCCTCTCATTATTTGCAAACAATGGTTATCTAAAGTTAAACTTTAAGCCCTTTTGGGTTCTTGTAATTTCTTGTAATTTCTTGCAACCCTAATGTGCAAAATGGATCAAATTGTAAAGACTCTCCAAGTCTGAGCATGAGACTTTGATTATTAAAAAATAGAGAAATAGAGCCCTCATTTGCAGGTCAACTACCCCATTTTGGAGTGGCCCGGTATATTGCTACATTCTTGGGAAAACAATTGCCTACACTAAGTTATTTTGGTGCACCCATGTTGTGGAGTCCAGACCTCTCTAGTGCAAAAGAAATTGTAATGACTTCTGCAGTGATTTCATGCTGAGATTGAAAACATAAGTGTCTATCCAATCCACATTATTGTATAATTACTTTAGAAATATATGTTCCCTCTATACTTTTAAAAAGCACCGTAATAATGTAAGCTTACGACCGACATCTAGCCAATCTCACTTCGAGTGGTCAAGTCCATTCTTGCTGAATTTTAGCCAAACTTTTCTTACTCACCCCAAGTCATATGGTGTATCTGTATTGAATAATCTCAGTCTGTCTCATACATAACGTTGCATTGACCTAATTACTATAGTTTCAAACTCAGACAGGAAACTTAAGTGCCTCTCCAATCAACATTAATGTATAGCTACTTGAGATAAATAAATGCTCTCTAAAATACTTTTAGAAGACACTGTAATAATGTAAGCTTCCACCCAATATCTCATCGCTGTAGGGCACACCCTGTTTGACAATTTACTGTCAACAATAGCGGATTGATTTCTCTAGTAATTAGCTACAATTCCTAGGTAACATGGATTGCTTGTCTTCAGAGACCAGTACAAATAGCCCTCTAAAGAATTTCTCTGTAGCCAAGCTTTGAGCTCAGAAATTCTAATAAGTGTGGGTTTCCTTTGTGCCCTGAACCTCATCATCTCAATATTAAAAAAAAAATCTTCTGTAACAACGAACATAATGATTTTTACCAACCACTGTCACCTATAGGGCACATAACCTAGTAATATATGTCATATTGCAAAATCCTAGTGCAAAAGTTAAACATAACGATAAGACCAAAGTGGTTCATTAACACCAATCATATATAAGAACCCCAACTTAACTCAAACTCCATTCACATTGCATTAATATATATAACCAATAACCCCACTTAACTACAAACACAGATTAACCTTAAGGAAATAAATAGCTGCATTAAGCGTAGTAACACAATTGTGACCTAGAAGATCCTAAACAACCCATGGCAAAAGATCTCTTATTCTTCTGTGCTTGCAGATAGTCTACTATAAGACAAAAGGCGAACATTAAGAGAAATCATATAAAGCAACCACTCAATTGAAACTCCATTGTATGAACTTGTAGCTAATAAATCCACTTAACTACAAACATAGAATAATCTCAAAGAAATAGACACTTGCATTAAGCATCGTAACACAAACTATCAAAAACATTCTATCAGAACCCACGGCAATTAAATCCCATATTCTACTATATTCTGTTCGCGCTGCCGTACAGGTCACCTCAGATCTTACAATTTGATATGCTCGCCTCAGTTATTTGCTTTCGACCATTTTCCCTTCCCTTCCCTTTCAAAAATAATTATAGCAATCGCATGATATCCGGACGGGCGCATCTAAACCACAACAGACTTTTTCTCACATGATTTTTTACCTAGCGTCAGACAACATTTCCGGCCATTTTGGCACCAATGCTCACACTAAAGCCTATCGGCTAATTCAAAATGTTTACACACTAATAAAACTTGTTTCCTGACAACGATTTCTTGTTTCAAGTTCACTTATAAAAGCCTTTTGCCTAATTAACATCATCTTTTAGTTAACAGGCTCACGCAAACACATGTAATTATCCTCCATAACTAATCCTATTCCTTCATCTATCTTATCAATAACAATTCCTAAGCTCTTCTATGAAGATTCCACCAACTGAATAGAGGTTTTGACATAAAAGCTCCAACTAGTTACGAGTTGGAGAAAAACCCTGTGGCAGCTCATCTAGAACATCTAAGTTTCGAACTCAGACTGCTAATAAGCAGACACTTGTCTTTCAACCTTAAGCCTCGCCAGTTCAAAATTAAGCATCCAGATTCAGAGATTACTGTTTGATCATTATTGATTAAAGACTCAAGTAAGTATTATTTTAATCTGCTTTCCATGTGGAATACAGTGTGCCTCTCTTCTCCTTAGATACTTGGTCTGGACTCTGCAATGATTCAGATTTCAGGAGAAATCCAGGGAAAAAAAGTAAACACTAAATCACTTGATCTAAAGTGTTATGAACAAGTATGAATCTACTGACAACAATGACAGTACAGAAAGGAAATGTAAAACCAACCACATACACAACAATAAAACAATATTGACAATAAGAACTGATAGTACAACATACATATAACAGCTTCGTAAAAAATAAAAGTCCGAGAAAATATGTGGAATAATTAAAATTCGTCTCTACCAATCGTGTAACACATTGTGTACAAACTAGCAAAATAAAAACACAATACACAAAACAGGGAAAATGAGACTCTGCGCCTTTTATCAGTCCAAAAAAAAAGTAGTTCTACATAGTAACTATTGACAAAATAGTGCCAACATACATAGTTTCAAATTCTACCCCGCAAAAAGAAGACAGGGTGACTACAAAAGATTGTCTTTTAGTTTTTAGCCACCTAAATAAACATGCTGACTACAGAAAATTGTAAACGCAAATCCTAATTATCTCCCCTCTCGTGCACGTCAAGCTCGCCCTTAGCCAGAACAAACCCTAAAAACAAATGCTCATCCTTCATCAGATACAAACCCTACAATTGAGAATCACTAATCTAGCTATATCTCAAAGGCCAAAAAAAATGCATATAAGCCACAAAAAATAGCAACTAAATTCACAGAAATGCATTCAAGCCTCAACACAGAGCTGCTATCTGCAGGAATGAACAACGGTCTGATGTCACGTCTCTAAGTAAAATTCTAAACATTTCATAACACCGGTTAATTGCACATAAGTCAACAATTCACTCAGTTCGATACTTTTTAGAACATAGAGTAATGTATCTCTTCATAAATAGCTGACTACTTCAAATCAATTTTTTCATCAAATACAAATGCAAAAATAAAAGCTGTTTGTCTCGGTAAAGCTTCAAAATAAAGCAAAAATTAGGAATTTAAAGTGGACAACATGTTCCAAATGCAAGAGGTACATGTACTTGTTTATGCTTTGACTGTCTCCTTTCTTGTTTAAATTGTTTCTAGTTCTTGAACCTACTTTTCAATTAACATACATTACTCTTTTGCAGTTTCATTTCTTACTTACACTATTTACACCTACAGCTGCAGATGCACCAGAATTTTGAGGACCATTTTGTAAAAATTGAACAACAGCTCCGAAGCAATGAATTTCCACTTATCCTTTTCAAAAATATTGTCAAACGGATCAATGCAAAAGACAACATGCTTCACACTTGCCAGTCAACATATATCGATGTATTAAATGACAAAAGGACCTTGGATCACTTAAACAGTTTGCTGCACTCAACATTTGAGGTAACAACTCTTGAAATCTCCAATCTTCTCCCTGGCAAATCTAAAACAAAATTAACAAAAAAAAAATCTTCCTAACCAAACAATACTTTCATATGTATTGCAGGTACAAGGAACATTGAAAATAGCTAATGCATTTTCCAGTCCTTTCCACGCATTTTGCTCAAAATGCGATTATAAATTTGATACCTATGGAGCACTTGACAATGAAACTGCCCAGTGTGATAGATGCAAGGAACAGGTCGCCTATATCTGCTCGCACTATCTCAAGACTATTTTGACAACAGACAACAAACATACAATACATTGCTCATGCGCCAACAATATCATCCAAATGCTACTGCCAGACCTGCAACAAATCAGCTATGACGAATACCTCAAGGATAAATCAGCAGTCATCTTCATGTTATGAGACTTCAGCAGAAAAGGACAGTTTACATTGAATAAGTCCAATGTCATCATTGATGCATGTTGTCCTGAAGAATGAACACAAAGCATACGAAACTACATTTTTGTTAAATATATCTTATACATGATACCTCTTTAATACTCTCTTTACTCTCTGAACTACACATTACTCTATCATTTAACCTAATTTTATATGTAATTGGTATTTTTGAGTACAAAATCAAACCCCTTAATCAAATATGTCTTAAATTTTGTTTTCGTTATAAGCAAATATTGGAAAGCTTCTTAAATTCTCTCAACCAAAATAAGAATGCTGTAAACCTCTCTCTCATTATGCATACTATGATAATCTGCACTAAAATCATCTTCAACTTTCTTGCTTCATTGATTTACCTCACGAAGGCGTCAACTTTTGTGTCTGGTTTTGCATGATCTTACTGGTAGTGGCAGTTGTATATATATGATGACACATTGTTAAAAAATATTCATTTCTCTCTCCGGTATCTATAAAATCTAATTCTATATATGCAAGTGTCTAAACACTATAAAGCATTGATTCTATTTAAGCAACAGCTATTTAGTCGTGGAGAAGAATCCATTCATGTGTCAACCAACCATGTACTAAACTGTCAAAGAGAATGACTACTCACATTTCACCAAGTTGTCTCGACTTTTATACACTTCTAAAAGTGTGAATAGCTGTTATCATACATATGGTTTATGTTGTCTGTTTTCTAGACATAAATTTTCAAATTTTTTTTGTTGTGATGGTTTTAAGATTCATGGTACAGCTGACTTCTAAAATTGATACATATTAACATAAACATGGTACAAATTTTATAAAAGTTCAACAATGGTTTTAGGATTTTAAAGTGTTTTTTATTTTTTTACAAGTTTAGGCATTTGCATCTAGAACAGGACACCATTAGATGGAACACAACACTCCATAAATAGAACCGTTGCTGTTCCATGGCCACTGCATTACCATTCAAAATGAAATAACATATTTTCCATCTACAACAGTTGTTCAGCATTGCAGATGGGTTGTCTAATAAAAGGCAAAAAGTAGAGAGTTGGTTGCATTTCTTGCAACATAGCATTGTTGTCAATTGACTAGGTATTAATGTTGCAAATGTAATGAACAAATCAACACATCCACTCAAGATATCTTGCACATGAATGTAAATGTTGCACATAGAATTTTACCCTACCTAACTGAACTCTTTTCCTTACCTTACCTCTTTCAGGACCTTAGCATTTTGATGTATCGTATTCTCTATACCTTTCACTGACTGGACCTATACATGACACAATGCTAGACATGACTAGAGCCAGTTTATCTTTCATTTTCTTCTCAAAATAAAAGAGTTCTTCTCAGACCTCCAATGGGCCGCAGCTTCACAAAAATCCCAATTGAACTGTTTATGACAAAATGGCCATCGTGCAGTATAATTTTGGGTCTGAAGAAGTGCACTAGGGTAAATTCAATAGAAAACTAATTAAGTACAACTGAGGGCCAGTCAAACACTTCATAGTGTTGTAAAAAGTCTCTTAGCTTTATTAAGATCTGAAAAATGGTCATAAGTCCAATCTATTTCGATTGCTGGACTGTTAAAAGCCATATTTTTCTCCCAGTTGTCAAAATTGTTAAACAATGAGCATCTTTTAGTTATGCACTTTATTATACCTTGATTTAGTAAATACTCTACTACCAATACTGTTTAGTAGTCACACTATGTTATTAACTGTTTTTTAAGTCACAGTCACAGTCTATCAAATTAACTGTTTTTTAAGTAATTTGATAGACTGTGACTGTCCATGCACATTTTGGCTGTGAATATGTAACCTGTAGCTTTGATCCAATATGTATATACAAAAGCACTATGACTGTGCATGCACATTTTGATTGTGAATATGTAACCTATAGCTTTGATCCAATATGTATATAGAAAAGCTTAAATCAGATGTGTGTAAAGCAATGAACACAACCCTAAATTATGGATTAGTCTAATTATGTAATGAAAACTGACTACTGTCCTTTTTATGAATTACTTGAAAGATACAAAAGTTTACTGTCAAAAAGTGTTGATGAGATTAAACCTTTGCAGCCAAGCAATACTATCTGCTTAGATACTATCATGCAATTCTGTTCTAATTTGAAGAGGCAACGATCATTATGGGTCAAGTTGCCAATTGAACAAACTCCAATCACCTATTCTGTAATATAAAATATATTTCAAACTTTTAATTTGGAACCTTCTCTTCCTGTATGTGTACATAATTCACTCTATTACATCTGTATATTATAGATGGCCAATGCTTTTTCAGATGCAAAGATATTTTAATTATTCTAATGCTTACCAAAATTATTTGCAAATCATTTGTTTAGGCTAGGACTAATGGTCCTTGGTAAATTTATGATTCCAATGCACTTGAGTATTATGCGAATTATCTATCTTTAGTGTCTAAACGTTTCGACAATTCAATAGGTTCAAATGTTTAACCGTTCAATCGTTCAATCGTTCAGCAGGTTCAACAGTCCAACAGGTTCCACGGTTCAACAGGTACAAGGGTCCAACAAGTTGCACAGTTCAACACGTTCAACGATTCCACCAGCACAGCGAACATCAAAGCAGCATATATATGTGTGTGCGTCTTATTGATTTTCATAGCTAGGTCAGATCCCTTCTAGAGACCGACCTAGTCACAAAATGTTGAATCGCCTATCAGCCTTAGCATTTTGAGCATCTCAGTTGTGCTATATGACATACACCAAGCCCCAATTTGGTGAACACAACATTCTATCTATCTTGAATTTACAAATAGGTCAAGACCTATTTCAAATATAACGTATATGTAATTTGCAACAAAACGTTTGTACAATCTCTTATTCACAGTCCATGATTCAAAAAACTATAAATATTATGTTACAGAATTTTGTAATACAGAAATTTATGTCATGGCTATTTCAGACAAGGATCTAATTTGATCTACCGAAGGATCTAATTGTTTCTGTCATGCACTATGTAAATACCACAGTAATTTGATCAAAACCACAGTAAAAACCCTAAATGTAAGTTCTGAGCATTTTCACAAACATACATTTAAAATTCCAAGCTCTCAGAGAAGATATTTCAAAATACAAAGAAGGGCAAGAGAACACTCAGAAGATAGATGCAGAACTCCAGATTCTACTATATTAGAAACGAATAGTCATACATGATTTACAATGTAGGAATGACTCTTAGTTTCACTGATCATACTACAGAGAACTTACAAGCTTTACAGATACAGTAAGGCAGCCAGACATTCCACACGCACCTTACTGCAGACAAACAAGTGACCTCTTTCTTCTACTTCTAAACTATGCTAAGCTAACTTGCTGTGTTTTCCTAGAATCCCTGTGTGTAGGCCCTAAAAATCCCTGTTGTCAAGTATTACAGTGTAGACAGGCACAATATAAAGACATTCTAATTGTCCTCACTACAGCAAAAACCTAACTGAACCCCTGGTTCAAACCCCTGGTTCCAGCAATAAATACAGATGAACCAGCTCTTCAAAATATCTCTGACCAGTGTCAAATCTGGGCAAAATATTGCCCCTTCTAAGAAGTTCCGGCAGCTCAGCAATAACTTCTGTTTGTCTGTTGTAGTAATACCTCCAGCTGCAACTCTATCTTGCACTTGAATGGCCTTGACTTTTCGCACTTTATCCTTATCTTCTTGCTCCTGAGATTGGATTTCCTTCCTCCATGAGGTCACTGTGTTGACTTTCCAGCTGCTTCCTCAACTACAAGCCTACAAGACAAGACAAGAAATAACTATTTCATTTATCACATAAACAGCAGGAAATTAAAATAATCGTTTAAATCCAGGTGACTGTGCAAAATCATGGAAATCGGATCCAAAATACTCTCAAACGTGCCCAAAATGCATTCAGACCGCTCAAAATTCACTAGGTCAACCATCGCTGACCGGGAAAATGCCACAGGCGCCCAAAAAAAAACACTTTAAAATTCCACCGCTTCATTTCCCGCCCATCGGCATGATCATCACCATCGCCGTGTCAAAAAAAACGTGTTGGTCAATATTTAGTTCATCATCATGATATTTCGCTTCTGCATATTGGGGAAAAGAACAACATCATCATCATCATATTGTTGAAGAAGAAAAGGAGGATATGGAATATGATCATGTTGCCGAGGAAAGGAAAATGATGGTGACGTCATCATGATATTCGAGCTTCATTGAAATGCTAAGGATGACGTCATCGTCATTTTCGTTAAGATAAGGGGATAAATGTAATATCGGGTCACCTAAGGAGCATGATCAGGATGATGAATGTAATATGACCCCTTTGCGGCCAAGGCAACCCTCTCGAAAGATCAGGATGATGATGAGCATCGGCATATTTGCTTCTTCGTCGAACTTAGAATAAGACGTCATCATCATATTTCGCGAACCAGATCGTGCTTGAAAAATATCCTGTTGAAGGAAAAATGTGATGATGATGATGATCAGGATATTTGCTTCTTCGTTTATTAGATCGGGATGACGTCATCATGATATTTCGCCAACCGGATCATGTTTGCGAAATATCCTGCCAAAGTGAAAATGTGACCATGATGATCATCAGGATATTTTCAAAAGGTAGTATTTCATCGGCAGGAGGACTTTACGAAATATCGGGTGAACAAACAAGATCATGATGATCTTGACAACATGACAGGATAAAACAATATGATGATGACCCTCCTCATCGAATTATCATGATGGCGTCATCATGATATTTTGTCTTCGAAGCACAAGGATGAGTTCAGGTCATCATGATATTGCGCTAGGGTGATATTGTAAAAAAATGATCATGCTGTTTAAGGAATGGAATATCGCCTTCTTCTGAATAGATAGGGTGATCATCATGACATTGCAAAAAAGGCGATCAGCAGGATATGAAGATGATGATCCCCTTTATCGATTTATGATAATGATGTCTCCATCACTCAGCGAATTTCAGCGAATGACCTGTTGATGACTGTTTTGATGCAATCATAACAATAAGTTAAAATTCACAATGACATGAACTGAAACTATACTTGAAAGACAAGAAGGAATCATTTGGTGATTCAACTAATCCCAAGTCTACAATGGTTCGGTTGGTCAAGTTCAGTTGGTCAATGTGAAGCTGTAATGTTCAAGGGGCCTTACGTAGTTTAGGTTTGTTCTGTGGTTTACTGGCCTAAGAATATGCAAAAAGGTCATGAGATATGTTAATGCTTTTCATTCCTTTGCATAAGAGTGATACTGGGCTGCAAGTTTTAGAGGGTTTTCTTGGATTTTTTGCAGCTTCCTTCTTCATGTACTTATGAAAACTGTCTACTTAGACTCTGTTATGCATGCTTCTTCAGATTTGAGACAATTTCCTTTAGATTTCTGCGTTTTCAGCTAAATATTTCAGATAGGTTGGGAAAAGTTAGAGAGATCTAATCTACACTTCATCTAATCTACAGAAGGATCTAATTGTTTCTGTTATCCACTATGTAAATACCACAGTAGCTTGATCAAATCCACAGTAAAAACCTTAAATGTAAGTCCTGAGCATTTTCACAAACATACATTTAAAATTGCAAGCTCTCAAAGAAGATATTTCAAAACACAAAGAAGAGCAGGAGAACACTCAGAAGATAGATGCAGAACTCCATATTCTATTGTATTAGAAACGAATAGCCATACATGATTTACAATGTAAGAATGACTCTTAGTTTCATTGATCATACTACAGAGAACTTACAAGCTTTACAGATACAGTAAGGCAGCCAGACATTCCACGCGCACCTTACTGCAGACAAACAGGCGACCTCCTTCTTCTACTTCTAAACTATGCTAAGCTATCATGCTGTGTTTTCCTAGAATCTCTGTTGTAGGCCCTAAAAATCCCTGTTGTGTAGCCCCTGTTGTAAAGTATTACAGTGTAGAGAGGCACAATATATAACATTTTGATTGTCCTCACTACAGCAAAAAACTAACTGAACTCCTGGTTCAAACCTCTAGCTACAGCAATAAATACAGGTGAACCAGTTCTCAAAAATATCTCTGAGCTGTGGTCAAATCTGGGCGAAATATTGCCCCCTCTGAGAAGTTCCAGCAGCTGGGCAATAACTTCTGTTTGTCTTTTGCAGAAATACCTCCAGCTGCGACCTTCCTCTTCACTTGAATGGCTTTGACTTTTTGCATTTCATCTCTATCTTCTTGCTCCTGAGATCTGATCTTCTGCATCCATGAGGTCACTGTATTGACTTTCCAGCTGCTTCCTCAACTGCAAGCCTGCAAGACAAGACAAGTAATAAGTATTCCATTTATCACAAAACAGCATGAAAATTAAAATAAGCGTTTAAATCAAGGTGACTGTGCAAGATGGAGGAGATCAGATCCAAAATCCTCTCAAAATGCGTCAAAAATGCGCCCAAGCTGCTCAAAATTGATGGGCCAATCATCGCTGACCGGGAAATGCCAGAGGCGCCAAAAAAAACACTTTAAAACTCCACCGCTTTATTTCCCGCCCATCGGCATGATATTCGCTGTCGGTGCGTCAAAAAATAGGTTAGTCGATATACCTCATCATTATGATATTCGCTAAAAATGATGCATTCCCTCCTGAAGGTCCAGATGAATGTCATCATGATGTCTCGCGTCTGCATAATGGAGAAAAGAACAACAACATCATCATCATCATGTTGAAGGAGAAAAGGAGGATGCGAATATAATCATGCTGCCGAGAAAAGGAAGATGATGGTGACGTCATCATGATATTCGGGCTTCATTGAGATGCTAAGGATGACGTCATCGTCATATCCAGTTAAGATCAGGGGGATAATTGTGATATCGGGTCACCCAAGGAGCATGATCAGGATGATGAGCATAATATGATCCTTTTGCGGCCAAGGCAACCCTCTCGAGAAAAATCGGCATGATGAAGATCATCATCATATTCGCTTTTGTCGAACTTGGAATAAGACGTCATCATCATATTTGGGAAAACGGATCGTGCTTGAAAAAATATCCTGTTTGAAGGAAAAAAGATGATGATGATGATCAGGATAAAAATATGATGATGATGATCATCAGGATATTTACTTCTTCGTTCATCAGATCGGGATGACGTCATCATGATATTCGGGTCCTTTGTTAAACTTGAACATGACGTCATCATGATATTCGGGTCCTTTGTTAAACTTGAACATGACGTCATCATGATATTTCGCCAACCGGAGCATGTCTTGGAAAATATCCTGCCGAAGGGAAAATGTTATGATGATGATGATGATCAGGATAAAAATATGATGATGATGATCATCAGGATGTTCTCATAAGGTTGCATTTTCGACAGGAGTACTTGGCGAAATATCGGGCGCATAAACAAGATCATGATGATCTTGACAATCAGGACAGGATAAAAAATGATGATGATGACCCTCCTCATCGATTTATCATGATGACGTCATCATGATAAATTGTCTTCGAAGCACAAGGGTGAGTTAAGGTCATCATGATAAATGCGCTAGGGTGATATTGCAAAATATGATGATGCTGTTTAAGAAATGCAATATCGGCTTCTTCTTTAAAAGATAGGGTGATCATCATGATGTTTCGGCAAACGGATATCAGGAGGATATGAAGATGATGATCCTCCTTCGAATTATCATGATGATGATGTTTCCAGCACTTAGCGAATTCAGCGAATATGACCCATGAAAGATCAGGATGAGGATCAAGAAGCCGTCATCATCATATTTCGAAGTCCAGCAAATATCATGATGATGACCTTGCGATAGGTTTATAGCATGCACATGCAAATATGCCGAAGGTGATTTTGTTAAGTCAGGGTGATCTTACACTATCAGCATGATATTTTAAGATCAGGCGATGCAAGGATATCATGATGATGCTCACGATAAAAAGGCCACTCGACGGGGGGAACTTACCTTGACTTAAAGTTAATGTCATCATGATATTTCGAACCTCAGGATATTATCGGGGGGGGGGGGGGTTCAAATATGATGATGATGATGCTCTTCAGCAAAACCGAGTTTATAATATGACCTTCCTAAAAGATATCATGATGTTGCATAATGCGAAGATCATGATGATGCTGTCAACATGACTTAGAATAAAAATAAAATGATGATCCTCCTGCGAATATCAGGTTTGACCAAGACTTTGACCGTGCATAACTTCCACATATGGACGAATTTTCAAGTAAAGTAAAAGGCAAACCTGCATGGAATTTCAAGCTCTTTCAAAATATGAGGTCACAGAAACAAAAAATGAACTTTGACAAACAGACCTCATGATGATGACCTACCTTATCATATATCATGATGATGATGCACCTGACCTTCATTTTTACCAGACCGCCAGGAAGCAGAAAAAACACAAGCAGAAGCAAAAAAGCAAGACATCAGCAGGGGTGCCCATTTTGCTAAGGAGCATAATGGGGCGTGTTGTGAATCATCACAACAACTAGCAACCAAAACAAAACAATTAAATTCAGAGTGTTCAAGGAAACTAGGTGAAATGAACTCATAACTTCCAACTATCTTTCCTGCAAATTACTATTCAGCTTGAGACTCAAAGTGTTCAATAAAGATGCATGAATTTCCATTTTCAGTTTAGTTGTGTGCATGTGATTAATTATCCTCATCTTGAAGATCGGTTGAACAAACCAGTGACTGACATTAGCCTACGTAGGTGAGGATATTCCCTCATAGCCGACCGGATAGAGCCTTGCTGCCAGCGAGCGTCTATAGCCCCGGCAAGGTTATCGTTACAATTCTCCTAAGTAGAGCCCCACTGCCAGCGAGCGTCCATAGCCCCGGTAGAGTTACTTAGATGGCTTAATCTGGATTTTCAGTATAATCCGCTTTATTTATTTATTCATTTATTTTTTGTTTTCTAATTTTGAAAGATTTCATAAGATATAGCAATTTGTAACTTCATGATGATGCAAGGAGTGGACACTTGCTGAAATTAAGCTGAGAATTGTAATGGTAGCAAGGGTGACCTCTGATTTTTCACCTAATATCTACACTGGTAGGTTCAACAAACCCAAGGATTTTAGGTGTGTCATCGTGAGAAACCTGCTTCGAATTCTCAATCACATTTATTGAATACAAAACTTCAGAAGATGAACAACTCTCTACATTCATGACAGTGACAGGTTATGCGTAAATTGCAAATGGTTAACCTGAATATCCTAAATTATATACTGTTTTGAATGGTTGCTAGTTCTGCTCCTTAATACTCTACAGTAAAATAAAGATCCCTGCTGAGGAGACAACAAACAAACCAAACAAACAGGCTGTACAAACAACACAGCAACAAAAGACAAAACTGTACAAACAGAAAGAAACAAAAGGCAAAACAAACAGAAGACAAGCTATACAAACAACCAACCTAAAAAAAGAAAACAGCAAAAGAAGAACACACAAAAAAAAAAAAAAAAACAACTAACAACTACCCCATCAGACTATATACCAGCCTCTCCAAGGCAAACTGAAACCCAGGAAAAAGACCCAAGAACACCCCTACTTGCATATTTCTTTAGGTTGTGCAGGAGTAGCAGGGTACTGGTGATGGTTCTCATCCTAGCAGATTTATCTTTGAATTCTGAAAAAAATTCTGATATTCTAGATTCATTGTGTTTATCAGAATAGCTCTTAACTAGTAACTGAGGCTGCTCATCAGGTTTATGATTAATCCATATGCATGTCTTATCTCTTGAATTCCCATAATCAAAATAGCATTTATCATTGTTTACTAAGGAAAGGAAAGAGACAACCTAATGTGCCTTTAGCTCTGTGGAACACACTTGTTTATTAGTAGCTGGCTCTTCATCTAGCTCTGCATCTTCATTGCCCAGCTCTATGTCTAGTCCTTTTTCAAGTTGAAAGAAGAATGACTCTAGATGTATCATTTCTTCATCTTCATCCAGCTTTGTTCCTTCATTCTGGATGTTCAGTTTATCCTCAAATGTAGCACACCTCTCAATGTTCTCATTAGTTTCCTGCACATCAGCACTTAAGTAAGTATCTTCATCATCATCTGATATACAGAAATTAATCATTTTTAAATCACTTGAGAGTAAAAGTGGGATGACATCTTTTGATTGACAGGAGTACTCCCCTGTTTTATTTTCAACATAGCATGAGGGTGATGTCTGATTGTGCACAGCAGCTACATGATCCTCTGTATCCTCTTCTTTCAAGAATTGTTCATCAGATGACTCACAGTTATCATCCAGTGTGGAGTCTGCTTCTATTAACCTACAACAATCATCACATGATTCCTGGAGAGAGATCTTATTATCCTTTATTCCTAGCATTGGTTCCATCGTTGTATCCTCTACACATTTAACGACCGTTGCTGCTGCATCCTCCTGTCGCCCAATAATCTCCTCACTTCCTTGCCAACTTTCAGCCTTATACACATATTGGACTGGGAAATTGTATGTAACGCACTCTTCCACCTCTTGTCTAGTGTCATGACCAAATTTGTCTATTGCATTGTTTTCCTCATCTGAAGAATTTCCGTCAGACTCAATGAATAGTGCTGTTCTATTGCTGACACACTTCTTTCTACTGTTTAACATCATAACCTCCTCAATCTGCATCCCATTGTTGGTAACTCTATAGACACCTGGCTCAACAGCAGCATATAAGATTTCATTAGTTCGATTATACTCTGTTATCATATGTCTCATTCTGGGCTCTGCCTCTATCCTGATCTGGTTTGGGATGCCTCTCCATGGTAACCACATGTGTGAAAAGTCAGTAGCCATATATCCGTTTAATGTCTTGGACCAATCCCTACTCAGCAACATTCCATAATTTACGGGTATATCCACTACTTGGATGTCAATGATTTGGCTCACCCTAGGGTTTGAAGCTAACTGCACCTGTATGTTCATGAGTTCTCCTATCACACTAACCTCGGTCTTATCTAATTGTGTGACAACCTTGGTAGATTTGGTGGGAGTCAGCCCGAGAGTTTTACATATTCCTAAGGGCATTACGTTGGCTGAAGCACCAGAATCTACCATGCAATTGTGTATATTCTTCCCACACAACCTAACAGTTAACAAGAAAGGTTGAGTATCCCTCTTATCCGCATGTATTACTACATTTGTGTTGGAAGGCTGCTCAACTTTCTTACCTTTCTCCTTAGGTGGTGAATCACTACTAGGAACAGTTATATCAGCAGACACCATGTTTGTCATGGATGTGTCTAGGGATTTTAAAAAAGCATTTCTGATCCCTGGGGTCTTCAATAATTCATTTAGAGGTATGCTGACCTTCATTTTCTTTATTTCCTCTGATAAGTAATTCACTAATCTTGTTGTCTCTACTGCTTCTATCTTACCTGTTTGATCTTTTTGCACTGCTGTTCCGTTATTTGTGTGCTGACTAGCTTTAAGTATGGCAGGATTGTTGCTAGCATTCTGATCTGGGGGTGTATTGATGTTATTTGGAGGAGTGGAAGTGGTGAAAGGTCCTCCCGGCCCAGGGTTGTTCCTCAAATTGTAGGTGTGGCTTTTATTTGTCTGTTGAAAGGCCTGCACCTCCTCTGTTTCATTTAATATCTCATTTTCAGATTCAAAAGGAAACTGAAAAGCATTTAACACAAAGGCTGATTCAGGATAAAGACTTTCACAACAGTATGGTTCATCCTCTAGCAATTCATCCTCCTTCTCTTCTGCAGTTGCAAAGGTAAACGTTTCTAAGACTAATGCTGTGTCATATTCTGAGGGTACTACCTCATTACCCTTAGGGATGAGAAATTCTGAGGTAGGAGGCTATACATCTACGTTGAAGATACTAGCTGCCAAGTGGAACTGTGGACAGTCATGCTCAGCATGGGCATTAGTATTGTGAAATCTGCACCAATTTTTGGGTGCTGTATTGGCCATTTGTATGTTAGTTATTTGTTTTGCACCATGATTATCTGTATTCTCGAAAGGGGAAGCCAGAGTACCGTTGTTGGGCCCAATGTTCCATGTCTTGGGTGGCCTAGGTTGATTCTAGTTCTTGTTATTATTGCCCCAGGTCCTATTATCTATCACTGGCCCCCTATTTTGCATTGGTTGCCCCTGACTGGGGCCTTGATGCTGATTGTAGTTTTGGTTCTGATTGTACTGCTGGTTCTGGTTGAGACTATAATTCTGATTTTGGCCTTGGTTGTGACCTTGAGGTGGATTGTAGTTTTGGTTGCTTCTTCCATAGAGATTCTCATTTCTTAGCTGTGTCACTTCGGTTGTTAATCTCTTCAAATGTGCAGTAATCTCTTTGATGTCTTCCCTATCATCTTGTGCTTTTGCCACAGATACATCCCTAGGAAGTTGGAAGAAAGGCTGACCATTATTTTGACTGTTATTGGAAGTACTAGCCGTGTAAGGAGTTATAGCCTGGATTGGAGTAGGATTATACACAGGTGTGTAAGAAGGAACCGGATTTATTAGTGGAGCATGCTGCACAGGGACTCCATTCCATGGGTGTGCCTGACTCTGCACCCCAAAATTTCCTCCAAATGGACTGTAAGTTGTATGTCTCATTTCTTGGTTCACTGAGGCTGCCTCTTTATAGGCTTTGGATATTGAATCTATGTCAGGTTTTCTCTTGACAAACATGGCAGTTAAAGGATCCAAAGCAGCATAGTACATAGCCAACAAGGGAGCATCATCTATGGTATAAGGGGCTGCTAGCCTAGAATAGGCCTTTTGAAATCTGTCATTGAAATTATCAATTAGCTCTCCCTCACCTCGTTTTATAGCAGCCAACTTATGATACAAAGCACAAGGGTCAATGGGTCCTCTAAATCTTGACAGAAATGCTTCTTCCATAAGTGCCCAGGAAGAAATGTAACCATTGGGTAAGTTTACATACCAGCTGGAGGCCTGCTCATTAAAGGTGTAAGGAAACAACCTACACACAACATCCTCGTGCTCTAACATAGCCCTAAAACATGCTTCCTTAAATATTCTAATATGATCTTCTGGGTCTTGATGCAACTGGTATTTGGGACATATCTTTTCCAGATTTTTTGGCATGTCATGATAATCATTGAAGAATATGGGAGAATTGACATCGAAATAAGCCATTGCAGGTGTTTGAGCTTGACTTGAACTTGTAGAAATACCTAGATTGATTGGTGGATTAGGATTTAGAGGAGGATTGAGACCTCCAGAAGTGCCTGAACCAAGATTTAATGATCTGAACAGTGATCTGTCAGGACTTACAATACTACGGATGTTAAAAGGTGACCCAGGAGGTGTTCCAGATGAACTTCCTGCTTGCGATATTTTTGGATTCCAAATTAAAGGGCTTTTACTTCGCCTTGTATCAGGTAGTTGCACAAATATATCTCCTGAACTGGACCTAGACCTAGTCACTCTGTTACTGTCGTTAGCCAGTTTGAAATGAAACCTAACTCAGGCAGGCCCTCCTTCTAGCGCCATAAAACTGTTGATGACTGTTTTGATGCAATCATAACAATAAGTTAAAATTCACAATGACATGAACTGAAACTATACTTGAAAGACAAGAAGGAATCATTTGGTGATTCAACTAATCCCAAGTCTACAATGGTTCGGTTGGTCAAGTTCAGTTGGTCAATGTGAAGCTGTAATGTTCAAGGGGCCTTACGTAGTTTAGGTTTGTTCTATGGTTTACTGGCCTAAGAATATGCAAAAAGGTCATGAGATATGTTAATGCTTTTCATTCCTTTGCATAAGAGTGATACTGGGCTGCAAGTTTCAGAGGGTTTTCTTGGATTTTTTGCAGCTTCCTTCTTCATGTACTTATGAAAACTGTCTACTTAGACTCTGTTATGCATGCTTCTTCAGATTTGAGACAATTTCCTTTAGATTTCTGCGTTTTCAGCTAAATATTTTAGATGGGTTGGGAAAAGTTAGAGAGATCTAATCTACACTTCATCTAATCTACAGAAGGATCTAATTGTTTCTGTTATCCACTATGTAAATACCACAGTAGCTTGATCAAATCCACAGTAAAAACCTTAAATGTAAGTCCTGAGCATTTTCACAAACATACATTTAAAATTGCAAGCTCTCAAAGAAGATATTTCAAAACACAAAGAAGAGCAGGAGAACACTCAGAAGATAGATGCAGAACTCCAGATTCTATTGTATTAGAAACGAATAGCCATACATGATTTACAATGTAAGAATGACTCTTAGTTTCATTGATCATACTACAGAGAACTTACAAGCTTTACAGATACAGTAAGGCAGCCAGACATTCCACGCGCACCTTACTGCAGACAAACAGGCAACCTCCTTCTTCTACTTCTAAACTATGCTAAGCTATCATGCTGTGTTTTCCTAGAATCTCTGTTGTAGGCCCTAAAAATCCCTGTTGTGTAGCCCCTGTTGTAAAGTATTACAGTGTAGAGAGGCACAATATATAACATTTTGATTGTCCTCACTACAGCAAAAAACTAACTGAACTCCTGGTTCAAACCTCTAGTTACAGCAATAAATGCAGGTGAACCAGTTCTCAAAAATATCTCTGAGCTGTGGTCAAATCTGGGTGAAATATTGCCCCCTCTGAGAAGTTCCAGCAGCTGGGCAATAACTTCTGTTTGTCTTTTGCAGAAATACCTCCAGCTGCGACCTTCCTCTTCACTTGAATGGCTTTGACTTTTTGCATTTCATCTCTATCTTCTTGCTCCTGAGATCTGATCTTCTGCCTCCATGAGGTCACTGTATTGACTTTCCAGCTGCTTCCTCAACTGCAAGCCTGCAAGACAAGACAAGTAATAAGTATTCCATTTATCACAAAACAACATGAAAATTAAAATAAGCGTTTAAATCAAGGTGACTGTGCAAGATGGAGGAGATCAGATCCAAAATCTGCTCAAAACGCGTCAAAAATGCGTCCAAGCTGCTCAAAATTGATGGGCCAATCATCGCTGACCGGGAAATGCCAGAGGCGCCAAAAAAAACACTTTAAAACTCCACCGCTTCATTTCCCGCCCATCGGCATGATATTCGCTGTCGGTGCGTCAAAAAACAGGTTAGTCGATATACCTCATCATCATGATATTCGCTAAAAATGATGCATTCCCTCCTGAAGGTCCAGATGAATGTCATCATGATGTCTCGCGTCTGCATAATGGAGAAAAGAACAACAACATCATCATCATCATGTTGAAGGAGAAAAGGAGGATGCGAATATAATCATGCTGCCGAGGAAAGGAAGATGATGGTGACGTCATCATGATATTCGGGCTTCATTAAGATGCTAAGGATGACGTCATCGTCATATCCGGTTAAGATCAGGGGGATAATTGTGATATCGGGTCACCCAAGGAGCATGATCAGGATGATGAGCATAATATGATCCTTTTGCGGCCAAGGCAACCCTCTCGAGAAAAATCGGCATGATGAAGATCATCATCATATTCGCTTTTGTCGAACTTGGAATAAGACGTCATCATCATATTTGGGAAAACGGATCGTGCTTGAAAAAATATCCTGTTTGAAGGAAAAAAGATGATGATGATGATCATCAGGATATTTACTTCTTCGTTCATCAGATCGGGATGACGTCATCATGATATTCGGGTCCTTTGTTAAACTTGAACATGACGTCATCATGATATTCGGGTCCTTTGTTAAACTTGAACATGACGTCATCATGATATTTCGCCAACCGGAGCATGTCTTGGAAAATATCCTGCTGAAGGGAAAATGTTATGATGATGATGATGATCAGGATAAAAATATGATGATGATGATCATCAGGATGTTCTCATAAGGTTGCATTTTTGGCAGGAGGACTTGGCGAAATATCGGGCGCATAAACAAGATCATGATGATCTTGACAATCAGGACAGGATAAAAAATGATGATGATGACCCTCCTCATCGATTTATCATGATGACGTCATCATGATAAATTATCTTCGAAGCACAAGGGTGAGTTAAGGTCATCATGATAAATGCGCTAGGGTGATATTGCAAAATATGATGATGCTGTTTAAGAAATGCAATATCGGCTTCTTCTTTAAAAGATAGGGTGATCATCATGATGTTTCGGCAAACGGATATCAGGAGGATATGAAGATGATGATCCTCCTTCGAATTATCATGATGATGATGTTTCCAGCACTTAGCGAATTCAGCGAATATGACCCATGAAAGATCAGGATGAGGATCAAGAAGCCGTCATCATCATATTTCGAAGTCCAGCAAATATCATGATGATGACCTTGTGATAGGTTTATAGCATGCACATGCAAATATGCCGAAGGTGATTTTGTTAAGTCAGGGTGATCTTACACCATCAGCATGATATTTTAAGATCAGGCGATGCAAGGATATCATGATGATGCTCGCGATAAAAAGGCCACTCGACGGGGGGAACTTACCTTGACTTAAAGTTAATGTCATCATGATATTTCGAACCTCAGGATATTATCGGGGGGGGGGGGGGGGTTCAAATATGATGATGATGATGCTCTTCAGCAAAACCGAGTTTATAATATGACCTTCCTAAAAGATATCATGATGTTGCATAATGCGAAGATCATGATGATGCTGTCAACATGACTTAGAATAAAAATAAAATGATGATCCTCCTGCGAATATCAGGTTTGACCAAGACTTTGACTGTGCATAACTTCCACATATGGACGAATTT
Organism: Cunninghamia lanceolata; assembly: GCA_027924645.1. Lineage (NCBI taxonomy): Eukaryota > Viridiplantae > Streptophyta > Pinopsida > Cupressales > Cupressaceae > Cunninghamia > Cunninghamia lanceolata. The sequence continues at coordinate 756,462 of BSBN01001094.1, forward strand.
TCAAGTAAAGTAAAAGGCAAACCTGCATGGAATTTCAAGCTCTTTCAAAATATGAGGTCACAGAAACAAAAAATAAACTTTGACAAACAAACCTCATGATGATGACCTACCTTATCATATATCATGATGATGATGCACCTGACCTTCATTTTTACCAGACCGCCAGGAAGCAGAAAAAACACAAGCAGAAGCAAAAAAGCAAGACATCAGCAGGGGTCCCCATTTTGCTAAGGAGCATAATGGGGCGTGTTGTGAATCATCACAACATGACCCTCGTGAAAGATCAGGATGATGATCATGATTATGCAAAAGGAGATCAGGAGGATATGAAGTTGTCATCATCATATTTCGAACTTCAGCAAATATCATGATGATGACCTTGCGATACGATTATAACATGCGCATGCAAATATGCCGAAAGTGGATTTTCTAAGGGTGATCCGCATGATATGATAAGATTAGGTAATGTTGAAATATCATGATGATGCTCGCTATACAAACACCGCTCCACGGGGAAGCTTACCCTGACCTAAAGTTGATATCATCATGATATTTGAACCTCAGGATATTATCGGGGGGGGTTCAAATATGATGATGATGATCATCTTCATGTAACCAAAACCGAGTTTATAACATATGACCCTCCTAAAAGAAATCATGATGCTGACAATGCACGTAAGGCCATTTGACGGGTAAAGGGCACTACCACCTAAGATTGACGTCCAGATATTGCGACTGCATGATTTTTATCGGGTGATAGACCAAGATCATGATGATCTTGGCAACATGATGATGATGCACCCGACCTTTCACATATGGAAGAATTTTCGATTGAAGTAAAAGGCAAACCTGCATGGAATTTCAAGCTCTTTCTAAATATGAGCTCATAGAAACAAAATATGAACTTTGACAAACTAACCTCATGATAATGACCTACCTTATCCAATATCATAATGATGATGCACCTGACCTTCATTTTTACCAAACCGCCAGAAAACAGAAAAAACACAAGCACAAGCAAAAAGCAAACATCAGCAAGGGTCCCCATTTTGCTAAGCAGCATAATGGGGCGTGTTGTGAACATCACAACAACTAGCAACCAAAACAAAATAATTAAATTCAAAGTGTTCAAGGAAACTAGATGAAATGAACTGATAACTTCCAACTATGTTTTCCTGCAAATTACTATTCAGCTTGAGACTTAAAGTATTCAATAAAGATGCATGAATTTCCATCTTCAGTTTAGTTGTGTGCATGTGATTAATTCTCCTCATCTTGAAGATCGATTGAACAAACCAGTGACTAACATTAACCTACGTAGGTGAGGATATTCCCTCATAGCCGACCGGATAGACCCTTGCTGCCAGCGAGCGTTTATAGCCCCGGCAAAGTTATCATTACAATTCTCCCAAGTAGAGCCCCACTGCCAGCGAGCGTCCATAGTCCCGGTAGAGTTACTTAGATGGCTTAATCTGGATTTTCAGTATAATCCGCTTTATTTATTTATTATTATTATTATTTTTTTAATTTTCTTTATTTTCTAATTTTGAAAGATTTCATAAGATATAGCAATTTGTAACTTCATGATGCAAGGAGTGGACACTTGCTAAAATTAAGCTGAGAATTGTAATGGTAGCAAGGGTGACCTCTAATTTTTCACCTAATATCTACACTGGTATGTTCAACAAACCCAAGGATTTTAGGTGTGTCATCGTGAGAAACCTGGTTCAAATCCTCAATCACATCTATTGAATACAAAACTTCAGAAGATGAACAACTCTCTGCATTCATGACAGTCACAGCTTATGTGTAAATTGCAAATGCTTAACCTGAATATCCTAAATTATATACTATTTTGAATGCTTGCTAGTTTTGCTCCTTAATACTCTACAGTAAAATAAAGATCCCTGCTGAGGACACAACAAACAAACCAAACAAATAAGCTGTACAAATAGAAACAAAAAGCAAAAACAAACAGAAGACAAGCTATACAAATAACTAACCTAAAAGGAAAACAGCAAAAGAAGAACACAAAAACAAAAACAACTACCCTACCAAACTATATACAAGCCTCTACAAGGCAATTAGAAACCCAGGAACAAGACCCAAGAACACCCCTACTTGCATATTTCTTTAGGTTGTACAGGACTAACAGCGTACTAGTTATGGTTCTCATTCTAGCAGATTTATCTTTGAATTCTAAAAAAAATTCTGATATTCTAGATTCATTGTGTTTATCAGAATAGCTCTTAACTAGTAACTGAGGCTGCTCATCAAGTTTATGATTAATCCATATGCAAGTCCTATCTCTTGAATTTCCATAATCAAAATAGCATTTATCATTGTTTACTAAGCAAAGGAAAGAGACAACCTGATCTGCCTTTAGCTCTATGGAACACACTTGTTTATTAATAGCTGGCTTTTCATTTAACTCTACATTTTCATTGCCCAGCTCTATGTCTAGTCCTTTTTCAAGTTGAAAGGTGAATGACTCTAGATGTATCATTTATTCATCTTCATCCAGCTTTGTTTCTTCATTTTGGATGTTCAATTTATCCTCAAATTTAGCAAACCTCTCAATGTTCTCATTACTTTCTTGCACATCAGCACTTAAGTAAGTATCTTCATCATCATAATCTGACATACAAAAATTAATCATTTCTAAATCACTTGAGAGTAAAGGTAGGACAACATCTTTAGATTGATAGGAATACTCCCCTGTTTTATTTTCAACATAGCATGGGGGGAATGTCTGATTGTGTACAGCAGCTCCATGATCCTCTGTATCCTCTTTTTTCAAGAATTGTTCACCAGATGAATCACAATTATTATTCAGTGAAGACTCTAATTTTATTGACCTACAACAATCTTGATTTTGATCATTTAATTTAAAGAACTCGGTCGTAACACTAGGATTTTCTTTCTTTTCTATGACTTCACTAGTTTTTACAGTAGGGATCTTATCAGTTTTAGTGCATTTTAATTTTGCCAATGCTTGTTTACACTTCTTTGCCAAATCATGTTCATTAAAACTTTTCAGCTCAGACCCAGAGGTTTCCTCTTGACAAATATTCCTTAGTAATTCCATATATTTATCAAATATATCAAGACAAACCTCACTTTCCTTTTCTTTTTCATTAAATCCTTTTTGCTTATTATCCAGAAAAGGGGCATGAGCTGTGATTTCTTCTCTGCATTTTTTAGGATATTTATACTTTTCACTAACCTTAATCACAACTGGATCCTGATAAAAAGACAAATTTTTTTTCTTACCATCACATGATTCCTGGACAGAGATCTTACTATCCTTTATTCTTAGCATTAGTTCCATCTTTGTATCCTCTGCACATTTGACGACCGTTGATGTTGCATCCTCCTGTCGCTCAATAATCTCCTCGTTTTCCTACCAACTTTCAGCCTTATACACATCTGACAGACAAATTAGTCCTTTCAAATATAAATCTAATTTTGTGACAAAAGATAGACAATTAAGCTCACCATGCTCTGCGGACTAATGTATCCTACACCTTCCAAATAAACCATAGCTATATAGATTTTTAGGATAAACCTGGTTATTCAAAACTTTCTGAAATCAAGGAATGTCAACTTGAAAACTATCCCTATGTGAGTCCATTGAAAATGGCACCTTCTTTCAACCCTTTAGGCCTTTGAAATTTTATGAGATCTAACATATCTCAGAATACAACATTCAAAACTCAAAATTTTGACCCTAAACCAAATCAGGCCCTCCTTCTAGCACCAAAAACTATTGATGATTACAAAATACAGCCTTCTGCCCCTCCCTCTAGCACCAGAAAACTATTGATGATTACAATATACAGCCTTTTGGCCCTCCTTCTAGCGCCAGAAAACTGCTAATAACTGTTTTGATGCAATCATAACAATAAGTTAAAATTCACATATAATGAACTGAAACTATACTTGAAAGATAAGAAGGAATCATTTGAGATTCAACTAATCCCAAGTCTACAATGGTTCGGTTGGTCAAGTTCAGTTGGTCAATGTGAAGCTATAATGTTCAAGGGGCCTTACATAGTTTAGGTTTGTTTTGTGGTTTACTGGCCTAAGAATATGCAAAAAGGTCATAGATTTCAACAAGTATTCTGTTCATTTGCATAGAGATGATACTGTGCTACAAGTTTCAAAGGGTTTTCTTGGATTTTTTGCAGCTTTCTTTTTTATCTGTTTATGAAGACTGTCTACTTATAGCTCTGTTGTACATGCTTCTTCAAATTTGAGACAATTTCCTTCGGATTTCTACGTTTTCAGCTAAATATTTCAGATGGGTTCAGAAAAGTTAGAAAGATCTACTCTATACCTCATTTAATCTACCGAAGGATCTAATTGTTTCTGTCATGCACTATGTAAATACCACAGTAATTTGATCAAATCCATAGTAAAAACCCTAAATGTAAGTTCTGGGCATTTTCACAAACATACATTTAAAATTGCAAGCTCTCAGAGAAGATATTTCAAAATACAAAGAAGGGCAGGAGAACACTCAGAAGACAGATGCAGAACTCCAGATTCTATTGTATTAGAAACGAATAGTCATACATGATTTACAATGCAGGAATGACTCTTAGTTTCATTGATCATACTACAAAGAACTTACAACCTTTACAGATACAGTAAGGCAACCAGACATTCCACGCGCACCTTACTGCAGACAAACAGGCGACCTCCATCTTCTACTTCTAAACTATGCTAAGCTAACTTGCTGTGTTTTCCTAGAATCCCTGTGTGTAAGCCCTAAAAATCCCTGTTCTCAAGTATTGCAGTGTAGAGAGGCACAATATAAAGACAACACAAGCAATAAGTATTTCATTTATCACATAAACAGCAGGAAATTAAAATAATCGTTTAAATCCACATGACAGTGCAAAATCATGGAAATCAGATCCAAAATACTCTCAAACACGCCCAAAATGCGTTCAAACCACTCAAAATTCACTGGGTCAATCATCACTAACCAGGAAAATGCCACAGGTGCCCAAAAAAAAAACAATTTAAAATTCCACCGCTTCATTTCCCGCCCATCGACATAATCATCGCCATCGGCATGTCAAAAAAAACGTGTTGGTCAATATTTACTTCATCATCATGATATTTCGCTTCTTCATATTGCAGAAAAGAACAACATCATCATCATCATATTGTTGAACAATAAAAGGAGAATATGGAATATGATCATGTTGCCGAGGAAAGGAAAATGATGGTAACGTCATCATGATACTCGGGCTTCATTGAAATGCTAACGATGACGTCATCGTCATCTTCGTTAAGATCAGGGGATAAATGTAATATCGGGTCACCTAAGGAGCATGATCAGGATGATGAATGTAATATGACCCCTTTGCGGCCAAGCCAACCCTCTCAAAAGATCAGAATAATGATGAGCATCGGGATATTTGCTTCTTCGTCGAACTTAGAATAAGACATCATCATCATATTTCGCGAACCAGATCCTGCTTGAAAAATATCCTGTTGAAGGAAAAATGGAATGATGATGATGATCAGGATATTTGCTTCTTCGTTTATTACATCAGGATGACGTCATCATGATATTTCGAGCCTTTGTTAAACTTAGAACATGACGTCATCATGATATTTCGCCAACCGGATCATGTTTGGGAAATATCCTGCCCAAGAGAAAATGTAACGATGATAACCATCAGGATATTTTCAAAAGGTTGTATTTCATCGGCAGGAGGACTTTACGAAATATCGGGTAAACAAACAAGATCATGATGATCTTGACAACATAACAGGATAAAACAATATAATGATGACCCTTCTCATCGAATTATCATGATGGCGTCATCATGATATTTTGTCTTCGAACCACAAGGATGAGTTGAGGTCATCATGATATTGCGCTAGGGTGATATTGTAAAAAAATGATCATGCTGTTTAAGGAATGAAATATCGCCTTCTTCTGAATAGATAGGGTGATCATCATGATATTGCAAAAAAGGCGATCAGGAGGATATGAAGATGATGATCCCCTTTATCGATTTATGATGATGATGTCTCCATCACTTAGCGAATTTCAGCGAATGACCCTCGTGAAAGATCAGGATGATGATCATAATTATGCAAAAGGAGATTAGGAGGATATGAACTTGTCATCATCATATTTCGAACTTCAGCAAATATCATGATGATGACCTATCATCATGATATTGCAAAAAAGGCGATCAGGAGGATATGAAGATAATGATCCCCTTTATCGATTTATGATGATGATGTCTCCATCACTTAGCGAATTTCAGCGAATGACCCTCGTCAAAGACCAGGATGATGATCATAATTATGCAAAAGGGGATCAGGAGAATATGAAGTTGTCATCATCATATTTCAAACTTCAGCAAATATCATGATGATGACCTTGCGATAGGATTATAACATGCACATGCAAATATGCCGACGGTGGATTTTCTAAGGGTGATCAGCATGATATCATAAGATTAGGTAATGTTGAAATATCATGATGATGCTCACTATACAAAGACCACTCGACAGGGAAACTTACCCTGACCTAAAGCTGATATCATCATGATATTTGAACCTCAGGATATTATCAGGGGGGGTTCAAATATGATGATGATGATCATCTTCATGTAACCAAAACCGAGTTTATAACATATGACCATCCTAAAAGAAATCATGATGCTGACAATGCGCCTAAGGCCATTTGACGGGTAAAGAGCACTACCACCTAAGATTGACGTCCGAATATTGCGACTGCATGATTTTTATCAGGTGATAGACCAAGATCATGATGATCTTGACAACATGACTTAGGATATAAAAATATGATGATCCTCCTGCGAATATCAACTTTGACAAAAACTTTAACCGTGCATAACTTTCACATATGCAAGAATTTTCGAGTGAAGTAAAACGCAAACCTGCATGGAATTTCAAGCTCTTTCTAAATATGAGGTCATACAAACAAAATATGAACTTTGACAAACTGACCTCATGATAATGACCTACCTTATCCAATATCATGATGATGATGCACCTGACCTTCATTTTTACCAAACCGCCAGAAAATAAAAAAAACACAAGCAGAAGCAAAAAGTAAACATCAGCAGGGGTCCCCATTTTGCTAAGGAGCATAATGGGGCATGTTGTGAACATCACACCAGCTTCTTAACATATACTTGACCAGTATATGTTTACTTTCAGCGAAAATTGATTTTAAAAAATTGGAATTAAAGGCACAATATATACATTTATTTTACAATAATCATTAGTACTGCTATAGCAATCCTAAACAATTTCCATTGCTTTAATTATCAAGACAGTCTGTACACACAAAGTATTTAGAAAAAAGAACTATGGTCCTTAATACATAATGAAATAATCTGTTCAGACTATCTTGTATCCAAGATTTCATTGCACATTTTTCATCTAATGCTTTTTCCTCTGTTCTCAATCTTCTATTTGATGGTCTCAAGACTAAATTTGACATATGAAATCATTACTCACATGACCTTTTCTCATCCCATCAAGTTTTCCTTTCTCACAATATACTACACCAACATTAAATGCATAAAGGCAGGAACATGACGCATTGCGTCTCTTGTTACACATAGCTTCACGCCCAAGATTTTCACCAAAAGTAGTACTTCACTCTCATGGTTAGCTATAGATCGCTTCACAGTCGTCTATAGTAAATAAAGGTTAGTTCTTCATGAGTATCCTTTCCAATTTGAAATACTACATGTTAAATTGAAGCTTTCTCAGGTCATACTAGTTTATTGTTGAAGTTTTCATGAATCGTGTATACTCTAGGCATCAAAATTTTATAAAACATTTCCTCTTACCCGTAACATATCAATTTATGTTGAGGGTTATCGATCATTCGATTTGGTGGTTAGTAAGATTTTCCAAGATGAAATATAAATGTTAGGGGTTTTACGTGTCCTTGATCATTCAAAACAATTTACCGGGAATTAGGGATATAGAATGGCTCTGTCTATGCAGCCATTAGGATGGAATGCCCTCCCTGATGGTGCATGCACCTGCGATACCTGCAGTACCGTGCATCAGTGCCGTATAAAGAGTTTACGTGCATCAGTGTCGTATGATGAGTTTACGATATTACACAATGCCTAGCAAGGACCAGTACGGCAACGACCCACTTTCATTCTATATTTTTGATTAGTTTTTTCATGCCTCACTGGAATATGCTTCTATTTTCATTCTGGGAAATTTTCATTTTATTGAAACAAAATGAATGTATGCTTATTTTCTTTGCTTTTTGAATCTTTAATTTATTATAATGAATGATATATGTCAAATATAATTATTTAAAAACTTTATATTTTTATATTTATAAAAATAGTTTTTTCTTTTAATTCTTTTTTCTCTCTCTCTATATATATACTCAAGGCTTAAATTTGATGGGCATATGACTATATTTAGATATTTTTGTCGTAAGATATAATCAAAATTTTAAAAAGATTGTATCATATGAAAGGAGAGATTTTGGATAGACGGACAAAATTTATATGGAATTGTGATGATATATATATTTGGTTTATATATAATTTTACTTATACTAAGGTATGTCATGATATTTTAAGGGCACCTTTGAATGGATAACCGTCATAAAAAATATGCTTGAAGGCAGGGTTGACCGTCAAATTTCAGCCTTGTTAATCTACTGATAAATGTTAGTGACTTTTTAATTTTAAACTATATCTACTACTTATAAATGTTATATATTTTTTAATTTTTGTTAACATCTATTAATAAATATTAACTTAATTTTAAAATTTTATTTTTATTTCTTTTTATATTTTTATTTGTTTAATTATTTTTTATTTATTTATGTTAGAGGGTTTTATATCAAATCCATAAAATTATTTAATTTTTAAATAATAAATAATATTTATATCTTTACTAACCTAAATATATTATGTTTGAAAAATGTCATCATTGTCGAATTCGTCTGCACCTAGGGTTTCTCAGGGAACTATTTTGGGCAATCGTTATGGGGCTTCTTCGGCCAAGGTGCTTGCTTTGTCAGGTGCCATGGTTTAGAGTACTCGGGGCATTGCAAACGACATGCCTGGTTTCACTGCTTCACAGTCTGCCTCTCAGCAAACCCTAAAGGATGAAGCAAATGCAGACAGGGAAGTGACGCAGGCACTAGGTTTGTGCATGGCTCAAAATGGTCCATCTAGAGGTTTAAATGTCTCGGTCAGCGATAATGGGGACGCATCTCTTAAGCCATCCTCTGCTATTAAGGACACCCGAGCTGTAATCGGGGAAGACTCTCAAGTGATCAGTATATCTCCACTCCCCACTAAGCCGTAGCCCCTGGGAGATAGAATCACAAAAAATTCCACCTTTGCGGATGCTGTAAAATGCAGTCAAGGCAATACCACATGATGCTCGACTGCCTCTCTTCCAGGCATCCCCTTGGTTGAGCCCAAATACAGGTATGAGGCATCTGGGGCCTCACCAATGTGGCCAAACTCAGGATCTCTTAATAGAAGGCAGGTACAAAGCTCAGACAAACCTCTGAAGGTAAATTTTGATGCCACATTATTAAAACAGCTACGTGAAAATGAAGTATTTTTTTGAGAACGGGCTTATTGGTAGGTTCAATCAATTTTGGCCGAGTCTTCTTGAATTGCATAAATGGATCTCAAATTCACGGGGCCCTCTGATGGAATTTTTTTTTGAAATTTATCCCAATGCAAAGGGCTTCTTTACTGTGGTCTTTGATAGTAAGCAAGACAAAAAGACCATTCTCAATCGCACATGGTTGTGGGGAGACAGTATATTGCTCCTAAAATCGTGGCATCCAAACTTTGATCCAGCCACTAAATCCTTCTCAGTTATACCCATCTGGGTGTGTCTCCCAAATCTACTCTTGCACTACTGATTTGAAATGTGTTTTGTAGCCATTGGTAATTCTCTAGGTAAATTTATATGCACAGATGCGAACTCAAAAAAATTATTCACACAACATTTGCATGGATATTAGTTGAGTTGGACACCTCCAAAGCCCATCTGACAGAAACTAACTTGGATGCAAATGGTAAAAGCTAGATGCAAGCATTAGACTATGAAGGTTTAAATTTTAGATGCAGAAGATGCTACAAAGTTGGACATGTTGCAGCAGATTGTTCATTTGGGAAACCTCAAGATAATTGGGAGGCATCTTGATGGAAAGATGCCTCCCCTAAGCATTACTCTGTCTCAAGCTCACCCAAGAATTGTGGACCCTCAAAGCCTAATCTCAGCATGAAGGAGGAGAGCCAGTTGGGTGAGATCTCTCTTGAATGTAGTGTTGACGCTGAGGGTATTCAAACCACAGTTGCAGAGTGTTTGCTCTCTCAGGCTTCAGAGTATGCACAAACAATTTCCATTGAAGGGGATGGGAAAAATGATTGGCAAACAATTAAGAAAAAGAAGTAGTGCAACAATCAAAATAGGGATGTAAGCAAAGGAACGCAACTTCATCCCCATGCCATTTCTATCATTGAGGATCAAAAGTTGGGGGGAAATGATGATTGGTCTAGTGCCCAAAGAAAGGAAATTGTTATCCTCAAGTTAAAGGAGATCAGCAACAAATTGCATTCTCAAATTAAATCTAGGGATAACTCTCAGCAATCCTTTGCGGTACAATAGGGTCGAATTGGTAATCTTTTTGTTGTAGACTTTTCTATTTGGACAAGTAGGTAGGATGTTTTTTGGGTCAGAATGACCATGATTGAATAAATGTAATCTGAAACTAAGGGGATGAGATCCCTCTTTTGTGATCTCACCTGGTACGGGCCAGGGAAAATTCCTGCCAAAATATAAAACTCATCTATTACAAATTAAAATTTTTTTTATATCTTTACTTAAATTTTTAAATATATTTATTTAGTTTTAAAATTTTATTTTAAGTTTAACATGTTAGAATTTTATTTTAAAATTTTATTTCAACTTCTCTTTTTATATTTTTAGTTTAATTAATTATTTAATTGTTAAATAATAGATAATATCTCTATCTTTACTCAACCCCATTTATAGAAGAGATCAGGGAAGAGCGAACAAGAGTATGAATTTCTCCTGTAATCGATCATTTGAGTGCCACCAATTCAGATGCTTATGCTCTAGCCTGTATATGGTGGAGCAGTTGAATCGCCTCCATTTGGCTTTCTTACACATCACATAGCCTTCAAACTTTAGTGGGAGGAGAAGACTTTCTCCTTTGAATTATTCATATGCATTCATTACATCTTGTATTTTCCTAGTAAACATCTAACTTCCCATATTACCTAGGTGATCTTTTCTCCCTCTTCACTTTGTTAGTGTGCATAATGATGAGAAGCATAACTTTGGCATTTTGATTATTTAGAAGGCCTATTATTTCTCTCCATATGAAAGACCTATTTTTGTTTTTTATTCTAAAATACAATAAAAATAAAAAAATAGCTTTTAAGTCCCTACCTAGATGAGATGGCGCAAAAAAATAGCTCTGCAAAATCTCGGCGAGTGAACTAGAAGAAGGAAGCACCTCCCGCAGTAACCCTAGACAGCAAAGTTTTGGGCAAGCAGATCAAAATTAACCTAGATGATGAGGCCAAAAAATACAGAGAAACTCTTGGAAAGAAGGAAATAATTGGAAGACCTCTAGGGTAGAAATTCTCCAGAAGAGAAATCACAGAATGGGTGCTAGAGAATTGGAAATGACCATGTACCATCAAATTCCTTCCAAAAAAATTTTTCATGGTCCTTATATGCAGTCAGGAGGAGCGCGACTTGATCCTCTCCTTCAACCAATGGCAAATAGAAGATTCAGTCCTTTTTATTCAATAATGGAGTCCGTTATTCGATCCCTGCAAAGCCAGACCGGTGGAGAATCCCCTCTGGTTCAAACTCTACAATCTCCCTACGGAATTTTGGTCCAAAAATTGTTTAAAGAAAATAGGGAACTCATTTGGAGCGATAGTCGAGGTTGACAAGGAAATCTTGGAGAGCAATTCCTTCCTTTATGCCCAAATTAGGGTAGCCACCATTGATACATGGCCAGACTCCATCAAGTTTTTATCAGTGAGTGGTGAAAGAATGGTAAAAATTGAAAAAGAGGAAGCAAAATGTTTTTGCCTTTCCTACAGAAGCAGAAACCATGATTCAAAATGCTACCCTGCTAATATAAAAAAGGAATGGAGGAAAAAAGAACTGACTCCACGGAACTGTGCCACCAACCCAGAGACCTCCTCTATAATGCCACCATTGGAAGATGTCACACCAAAGCTCACTAAAGTTCGTCAAGAAGCCCCTCGGATGGTATCTCAATCGGTAGACCCCTCCACACATGCAATGGAAGCTGAAGCTTAGATGTGCGTTACCTCCATTGACCTGGCTAACCCTAACCTCTCAGATGTGGAAGATAACTCTAAGTGGTATGACTCCAATGAGGAAGATGATTTTGGAGAAGCAAATTTTTGATCAATCAGTCAAGAGGGTACCAAAATCCTAAAACCAAATCTGAATGTGAAAGGAAAGAAGAAAGGCTAAAAACCAAACAAAATCCTAAGGGAGGAGGAAGTGGCCAAGGGTAGCCAAGCCACCCTAAAGAATTTCATAAACAGTACCAAGGGAGGAGATACCTCCCTTGGGAAGAAATGAAGATTCTAAGTTGGAATGTCAGGTTCCTGAATGCCTTTGGTAAGCGACGCTTGTTAAAGCGTCACCTCTAGACCTTTGGTGCAGCTATTGTCCTCCTCCAAGAAACTAAACTTTCCAAAGATGAGAGTGGCATTTTCTACAATTCATGTAGAGGATGGGATGGTCTTTTTGTCCCCTCCCAAGGCGCTTCTGGAGGTATGTGTGCACTCTAGAATCCTAAAGTTGTGAATCTCTCAAAGCTTGGTGAAACAACCAATTAGATAGCCATGCGAGTCAGCAACATCCAATCCCACTCTCAATTCATCTTATGGAATGAATATGGACCCATCAGAACACCAGATAAGTTAGCAACCTGGGCCTCAATCTCAACCTTCATGAAGAACCACAAAGAAGATTTCTGGGTTTTGGGAGGGGATTTCAAAACTATTCTTTCAATCAAAGAAAAAAGAGGTGGTCTTTCCCACATAAGTCAGAGCCAAATAGATTTCAATCTTTTTGTTGAAAATAACAACTTAGTGGGCATTGCTCCAAAGAATGGGAAATTTACTTGGAGGAACAGAAGAAAAGGCTTCACCAATATAGCAGAACGGCTAGATCATTTCCTTGTCTCCTCTAACTTCCTGACTAAAGTGGCATCAAATTCCCTTATTCTGCCAGTCTTGGGATCCGACCACTTCCCCGTTCTGCTTTGCCTACATGAGGACTCGCCTCCCCCCGTTGTCCTTTCAAATTCAAAAAAATGTGGCTAAGGGATCCATCTCTAAAGGACTTGATCAGCACATGGTGGAAGGAAACCAAAGTTCAGAAAGGGTCAAAAATGTTCATTATCGCAAAAAAACTGATAGCAATAAAAAGGCCATTTGAAAATTTGGAACGAAATTTCCTTTAAGAACATTTTGAAAGAGAAGGAAAAAGTTGAAGTAGAGCTAGAAGCCCTAAACTCAGTCATACTCTCTCAAGGAATGATGGAGGTGGAATTCGAAAAAGAAAAGGAACTAACAAAGACCCATGATGAACTCCTAGCTCAAGAAGAACTATTCTGGAGGTCCAAGTCCTAGGAAACCTGGCTAAAAGAAGGTGACCTCAACACAAAATTCTTTCATAATTGCACCAAGTAGAGAAGAAATTTCAACCGGATCACTAAAATCACAAGCTCTGGGGGTACTAAACTAGTTGACTTGGAGGTAATCCAAAAAGAAGTGGTATCTTTTTTCCAATCACTCTTAGTAGATGACGCCTCCTTTGGCCAGTTCCAAGAACCCTTCCTGGATCACATCCCATCCATCATCTCAGAAGAAGATAATGATTTGCTCCTAGGACCGATCACCAAAGAGGAACTCAAATTTGCAGTTTTCCAAATGTCGCCAGATAAAGCCCTGGGGCCGGACGGCTTTCCGGCTAGATTTTATCAAGAATTTTGGGACATCCTAGAGGACAACATTTGGAAAGTAGCACGAAAGACTTAAGGAACTCCAAAAAAATGATCAAGGACATAAACAACACATTCCTAGCCCTAATTCCAAAAAAAGTAGATTTCAATTCATTCAACAACTTCTGGCCTATCTCCCTTTGCAACGTCATCTACAAAATAGTGACAAAAGTTTTGGCGAATAGACTGAAAAACATTCTCCCTTCCATTATTTCTGAAGAACAAAGTGGTTTCACCCCGAGTAGAAATATCATGGACAACATAATCACGGCTCATGAGACGGTGCACTCCATCATTTCAAGCAACCAAAGCAGCATGATATTGAAGCTCGATATAAGTAAGGCCTACGATCGAGTTAATTGGAGATTTCTGATGAAAATAATGGAAAGATTTGGTTTTCACAAACAATGGATTGATTAGATCTTTGACTGCATCTTGACAGCTCAATATTTTGTACTTGTAAATGGGAGCCCATGTGGGTTCTTTGAGCCCTCCAGGGGTCTTCGTCAGGGAGACCCTCTTTCACCTTTCCTCTTTGTTATAATGGCTGAAACTTTGGGGCGAGGCATTCAGCACTCAGTTCAAAATCAACATTGGAGAGGTGTGATGGTCGTGGACAGGCTACCCTCGAATTTGCATCAGCAATTCATAAATGACACTCTTCTCTTCGCAGCCTCCTGAGTCTAGGAGGCAAAGGAAATCTCATCCTTGCTAGACAGCTACTCCAAAGCCTCTAGGCAGGTAATAAATATCGCCAAGTCCAACATTTTCTTTTTCAATACATGCAAAAGAATGCAATGCCATATTTTATCCATTCTACGGTTTAAAAAAGCTGAGTTACCGAGTAAATACTTGGGGATCCATCTCTTTAAAGGGGCCATGCGATCTATTCTCTAGGAAGACACCATCCAAAAATGCCGGTCCAAAGCTTCCTCTTTGAAGGGGAAATGGCTCACCCTCTCAGGCAAAATTCAAATGATCAAAGCAGTTCTCTCAACGATGCCTATTTATCACATGAGCAGCAATCAAATAAGCAAAAAGGCAAGTGGCATGCTAGATGGAATCCTTAAAAAAATTTTATGGGAAGGGGCAAGTGAAGTAATAAGAATCCCCCTAATTGGTTGGCAAACTGCCTACAAAGATAAGCAAGACGGAGGAGCGGGTATTAGAAACCTTGAAAAGTAGAATACGGCTCTGGGGGTGAAGTTGGTTTGGCTAATTTATAAAGAACCCAATGCAAGATGGTGCAAAATCTTGAGGAAAAAATACTTGGATTCTGAGGAACCTGAACAGATTCTCACCACTCCCAATCCTCCAAAAGGATCGCATATTTGGAACTTTTTGCAGAATTGTAGATGGCTCATTTCAGATCACATCTCCTGGGTTCTCCACAATGGCGCTAAAGAAAAACTATGGGAGGACTCGATAAATGGCCTTCCCCCTTTGTCTGATATTCCTAGCTTAAAGAAACACTGGAGAAGGATAGCAGACTCCTCTAGGTACATGGCGGCGGATTATATAAAGGATGCGGACTGGAATTGGAAGAAAATATCTACTCTCCCAATAGACAGAGAAGTGGGCGTAGAGTTAAAAAAAGCACTTTTAGTAAGGAAAATAATCACTTCAAACAGGGAAGATGAACTAATGTGGACCGGATCCAAATCTGGGAGATATGCAGTTAAATTTGGCTACAAAATGCAAAATACTCAGCCAAATCCAGAATGGCCTTCCAACCTATGTTGGGGCAAATGGACTCTCCTGAAAGCAGGTGCATTCTTATGGACAGCCTGCCACCAATGAATTCTAAGTAGGGATAGGTTAAACCAACTAGGAATTGTGGGCCCATCACGGTGTGTTTTGTGCCACAATGCCGAAGAATCTTTGGACCATTTGATGGTTTCATGCCCCTTCATAGCAAAGTGCTAGGATTGGTTACGGGGAAAGCTTCATTGGTGCAGTGCTCTCCCCAATGAGCTAACAAGTTTACTAAAAGGATGGCCAATAGGATCCAAGACCCTCTAGCAGGGACTGTGGGAAGCTAGTCTGTCCCTCCTTATTTGGCACATTTGGCCCGAGTGAAACCAAAGGATCTTTAGAGATATCTCCTCTACTTTAGAGAGCGTCCTGTGAAAGTTGGAGCTAGGCATCACAGAGATCATCAATGCAAGAATGAGGGAGTCTTCCCTGAAACCATTTGCCGCATGGGACAGGGAAGCAAGGAAGAGATGGCAAGATCTTATAATTCCAAACCAATGCCATGATACAAGTAAAGCTGAGGATAGGAAAAGAAAACATGCTCTCACTAAATGGATTGCCCTGCCCTCGGGAAGATTGAAACTAAATTTCAATGGGGCATCAAAGGGTAACCTGGGCACCTCTGGAGCGGGAGTCATAATCTGAGATCACCAAGGAAAGCTAATTTGGGACCTTTCAAAGAAACTTCCCGCCGGCATGAACGACAAAGCTAAATTCGTAGCCTTACTCGCAGGCCCTTGTCTATGCAAAGATCACCACTTAACAGACCTAGATGTTGAAGGTGACTCCCTCCTGTGCATAAGGGCGATCACAACCAAAAACATATTTAGCTGGAGGGTGAGGTGCTTGGTGGATGCTATCTGGGATTGCTTGGAAAACATGGAAAATGTGTCCTTCACCCACACCTACCAAGAAGGGAATAAGGCTGCGGATTTTTTAGCAAATTGGGCCTACGTACAAGATCAAAATGAGATACTGGCAGACTCATGTGAAGCCTGGCCAAGGTTGTCATTTGAATGACCCTTGATAACCAGTTCTGTGCAGTACCTCTGTCAGATGAAGATTGCAAAATCCCCTTCGCTAAGTGACGGCGTACTAGGCCATCAAACAGCTGAGTTATCTCCCAAAGCTAAGTAGGAAGAAAGCCTTACTTACGGCAACCAAGGTGCTAGCTCTGCTCACCATAGCGATGGAGATTGACTATGAGTGTGTCTACCAAAAAAGAGCGGAGAGGCCGGAGAACAATGAGGACGACGAGGCTGAAGGAGCAGACGACAATGTTGAGCCACCTGAGGAAACAAGAATTGCTCAGATCAAGAGGCTCTTCATAGCCGACGACACCACCGTAGGTGTGATACTCAAAGTAATAGGTGAAGCTAATCTCCCTAAAGGTCATGTGCATGATGTGACCATCTATGAGGAATTCTTGACCACCTGCGTGCTCATCCTTGGGAGGAAGTCAAGGGGTCACATCCTGGTTAACTCACTGGTGAGAGAAAATGCGAAAGAGGCCACCTACTCAGCCATCACTACCTTTAACAAGAGGCCCACCAGGGGCTCGATAGGAGGGGTTTTCAGTGCGGCCATAGTTAACAAAGACCAAGATCCCCTGACAGTGTCCGCCCAAGATCTAGTCCTCCTCCGGGAAGGGATTATGAGGAACAATCTGGAAACCTTTGCCTATTTCATAGGCTAGTATGGTGACCTCCTATCCCCGCAGCAAGTAGAAAGGGTCGACGAAGTGGCTAAAGGCCTAAGAGTGATGTGGCACTCCTAATTGTACATGCCAACTTTGGCAACCTTAGGCTGCTCACGAGAGCAGGTTTTTGTATCCCCGTTTATTTAAATGAAAGGGAGCTACCCCTATGGTAGTACTTATCTATCAAAAAAATAATAATAATAGCTTTTAAATAAGCCAAACATTTCATTGAAATTAAAAATTTATTTTATATTTATAATAGTTGCAATGGAGAGAAGTATAGATTGATACTTCATTTTTTTAAAATACATTTTAGGAATGTTGCTTATCATTCTTATAAAGCATTACATATTATGACTGTAAAGAATGGGGTATGACATTATTTAAATATTTTAGGTTTATTGATGAAATTATAATGATAAATAATCCAATTTAAGATAATCAATTGAGATTTGAATTAGCATAATATTGAATTAAATTTCTAGAAATTAAATAAATTAAGTGTGATATTTAGTTTAAAATTGGATGATGGAAGTATGTCTGAAGCATGCTAGAAATGAATTGGTTGAAATTTGGTTCTTAGAATTTATTTACCTTGATCTTCTAATGTCTAAAACTTGGTTACAAGTAACTAACTCGGTGTTTATAAACACCTTTCGGGGATGTGGTGAATCATGGGGGTCATGTTCTCCTTAGTCAAACCCCTAGGAGGACAAATTCAATAGATTTAGAATAATGATTGAAGATAGGAAGTAAGCATGCAAGGATGCTAGAAATGATGTTCATTGATGCATATTATAATAGTACAATTAGATTCCTCAATGATTTTCTATAATGATGTACAAGTGGATTAAAGCACATGACATCTAAGCATCATTTTAAATGAATGAATATCCCTGAGTACAATAACATAACACACAAATCAACACAAATGTGCACTAGGTTGGCTGACAATAACTAGTGGGATGGAGTCAGCAAGATTTTTTTGAACTTAAATTTTAAAAGTGTAGGGTTTAGATCCATAACTATGAAATTGGATTTGGTCAATTCTACACACATGGATCTAGTCTAGGGTGGAAATGAGAGATATAAGATAGACCAACTTTTGGAGATGAGTGATGATAGGATTATAATAGGATGATGTCATGAAATGAATTCACTGAAGAATATGTCACTTGTAGAATTATTATAAGATAGAGGGCACTCTAATCAAAATAAGCCCAAAATATAACAAAAATGAACATGGGTGTACAACTTTCACCATTACATTTGCCCCCAATTTTATGTGCATGTGAACTATAATGTGGATACATGTTAAAGTAAAACAAGTAGTCAACAAAGAAATGCAATATTTTTTTAACACTCAAAGCATATTGCTATGATCAAAATGATATAACTATGGTTGATCATTCTTGAATTCTCCTCACAATGAGTGATCCATCAAAACTTACAAAATAGAAAAAATGTAATGAGTAGCATCTATCACATATCTATAACAATCACTAACTACAACCTACTTAAAAGGAACTATCTTCAAAAGATAGTAAAAGTAAAAAAAAAAAAAGGATAAGGGTAACATGTTCAATCTAAGCAGAAAGTGGTAAACTTTGACTATGAGAAAGATTCTAACAACAAACAAAGATTGATAAACGATGCAATCATAGATGGAGGGTCTAATGAAAGGCTATCCAACCATGCATCCTTAACAAAAAACACTCCTTAAACTTGCACATCAGAATCAAACACCAAGTAATAACAATATGATAAAGAACTAAAATTAATATATTATTACTCCATAGTTAGAATGACATAAATAGCTTCTGTCATTAAGGCTTACAATCAGATCAAGGTCTCAACCTTTGGTTACAACATAAACATGCACTCAACAAATGTGCAACTCCTCCAAATATTACAAAATGAGTTGATCTTCAAATGATACTATATTTGATCTTCTGGTCTCTTGTTTGATCCCGAGACTTAGTTTGTTTATTGTTTGATTTTTCCACTTTTTTACGGTGAAGGTTGATGTTGTAAGCCTACACTGACCAAAAATATTGTACAATCCTCATTTACTTAAGACAACCATCATGGGACTAATATTGAATGATATATCCATAAATTTTTCCTTGGCATAGGATGTAATACTATAAAACATGTAAATGACCTTTTTATGTGACAAGAAATACATCTCCAAACCTAATGTGAATCTAAACATGAACCACCTAGGACCAATTATAAATACTCCAATAACATTAGCTATTGGCACAACTCCCAAAAACATGGTGCACACCTTGTAGACATCCTTAAGATAATCTAGTAGTCCACCTAATGAAATAAAAAATAAACACATTAGAACTCTCTACAACTTCCTTTGCATTACCTCCTTTAGAAACAAACTTGATCCTTGGTTTTGAAGTCTTGGAAGGAGTGTCACTTTTGTTCTTAGTCTTGTTTTCCACGTTCTTTCCTGTTTGTTCCTGAATCTCTATCTCTGACCCAGTAAGGAACTCTTTCAAACTGATACCCTTGCTTTGCAATCATATATTGGTGTAGTGGGAAGCTCAAAAGATAAACAAAATACCAAAATCACCAATCATATATGGTCAAATGTTATTATAAGAATCATATATCTAACTATGACATGCACATAAGGAAAACATATATATTTAAATGTTTAAAGCTGGAAAACATGCACATAAGGAAAAATCATACTAAATATTGATTTCTAGTCATCATGGAAAGTAAGATTGCAAGAAATAAATATATAACATGTTATTATTTAGAATTCAACCATTCTAAAGTGAATATACATTTATATTTAAATGTTTAAAGATGGAAAGCATGCACATAAGGAAAAAATATTGTATATTGATTTTTATATATAAAAGTGTAGAATAATTCTCTACACATACAAAATTGGCATTTATACCAACTCAAAATATTTTTTACAAAAATTGCATATGCCATCTCAAGCTTTATATGCCATCTCAAGATCTATATGCAATGTGCATTTTGAATAACTACATATCAAGTCCTAATAGTTCAATTGATCCTATGTCTTTGGCAAGTCCTAAACTTGTGGTGGATCATTAAAATCTAGCCTCCTCATGCCACTTGACGGATGCAAAATTGACTGCACAATAACAAGTCAAACAAAAAATTTGATTAATTAACTCAATAATAAATAAATTAGGCCACCAAATAAAAACTTATCTACTATAATTTAGAAATTTCAAATTACCATATTGTTACCATCTCTACTTTGCATTACCTTCATTGTCGTTGCTGCTTGGTTAAGATCAATAGAAAATGGTAACATATGTTGTTGGCTATTTTGTTGATCATCTAAAGCCACAATAACATGCACATTTAACACATCAACTTAGACAAAACTAATTTACAAATTAAATACATAAAATTGATTGAAATGTGTTCTATAATTTCTATACCATCTCCACTTTGCATTGTATCCATTGTTGTTTTGTTAAGATCAATAGAAAAAGGTAACATATGTTCTCTACTATTTTGTCGTCCGCAATGCCCAGAGTACTCTGAACCATGGCATCTAATGAAGCAAGCACCTTGGCCGAAGAAGCCCCATAATGATTGCCCGAAATAGTTCCCTGAGAAACCCTAGGTGCAGACGAATTCGGCAATGACGACATTTTTCAAACATAATATATTTAGGTTAGTAAAGATATAAATATTATTTATTATTTAAAAATTAAATAATTTTTTGGATTTGATATAAAACCCTCTAACATAAATAAATAAAAAATAATTAAACAAATAAAAATATAAAAAGAAATAAAAATAAAATTTTAAAATTAAGTTAATATTTATTAATAGATGTTAACAAAAATTAAAAAATATCTAACATTTATAAGTAGTAGATATAGTTTAAAATTAAAAAGTCACTAACATTTATTAGTAGATTAACAAGGCTTAAATTTGACGGTCAACCCTGCCTTCAAGCATATTTTTTATGACGGTTATCCATTCAAAGGTGCCCTTAAAATATTATGACATACCTTAGTATAAGTAAAATTATATATAAACCAAATATATATATCATCACAATTCCATATAAATTTTGTCCGTCTATCCAAAATCTCTCCTTTCATATGATACAATCTTTTTAAAATTTTGATTATATCTTACAACAAAAATATCTAAATATGGTCATATGCCCATGAAATTTAAGCCTTGAGTATATATATTAATAATATTAAGAAAAAATAAGAATTAAAAAAAAAAAAACTATTTTTATAAATATAAAAATATAAAGTTTTTAAATAATTATATTTGACATATATCATTCATTATAATAAATTAAAGATTCAAAAAGCTAAGAAAATAAGCATACATTCATTTTGTTTCAATAAAATGAAAATTTCCCAAAATGAAAATAGAAGCATATTCTAGTGAGGCATGAAAAAACTAATCAAAAATATAGAATGAAAGTGGGTCATTGCCGTACTGGTCCTTGCTGGGCATTGTATAACATCGTAAACTCTTCATACGACACTGATGCATGGTACTGCAGGTATCGCAAGGGCATGCACCATCAGGAAGGGCATTCCATCCTGATGGCTGCATAGATAGAGCCATATAGAATTGGGGCACATTTATTTGAAGGAGTTATGGAATAGAATGTATGCGAACCCCATGTCTCTTATGGTAAAAATTAAGTTTTCAAGTGGGTTTGAACATGCGGGGGTTTCCCACTAGTTGTCTCATGCCCTTATTTACTTCCTACACATGTATAGAAATATCATGCCAAATCTAGAGAAGTAAGAGCAACTGATGGTACTATAGTAGAAAAACTAAATGTTGAATCCCTAGGAAACACCTTCAAACTACCTATGAGGGATGAATTTGTAGACATGTCCATAGAGACCAAATGGAATTATTACTTAGAAAAGAAGGATTGGTGTTTGACAAGTATTTCCAAGCATTGGCTTATAAAGGAGAAAACGGGAAAATATCAAGTTCCTAAACTCTGTAAAGAGCCCATTTCAAAGAGGACATTTAAGATATGATTAATTTACTTCACAGGGTGGTAGGAAGTGATTATTCCACTAGATTTGAGAAGTGGATGTGTCAATTCATTTTAGTTATTTGTAGTGAGACACAATAACATAGATTGGGCAATGTTGATCTATGATCATATACATGATCAACTTGTGAATTTTTATAAGAAACATCAATTTCACATGTGCTCTTACTTGTTTTATGCTATAGCAAGTACACAAGTGGTATGGCCTGGTTTGAGAACTTTATTATGACCCCTATTTTTCCTATCCTAAAAGTTATAACACAATATCCCTCAAGAGGAATCATGGAGGGTAATCTAAAACAATGATGTAAAAAATTCTACATAGTTTTCTTCCATAAAATAACATAATAGTCATTCATTTCCATCCTACATGTTGATAAAAATATTATTCCCAAACCTATGAGACACTATGTACAATCTACAAAATGTTTGTTCAAGAAAGCATGGGCATCCTAGATATGATTAATACTGGGGCCTTTTTAAAGGAAATATTAGATTGATAATCACTATTGGCCTAGTCCTCAAACTAGGCCATGCCACACAACTTAGTCTAGGATGTTAAATAACCTAGTGACATGGATTGGTCCACGCTAAGGTTGTGCATAATGAGATTTGGCTAATCGGTTCTATGTAGGAATCATTCTATATGTCAAATAGATCAAATTGAACAACACAATTAAATATTTAAATGACATGTGTTTAAAGTGATGTAAAACAAATGTGTAAAAATGTAAGTGTGCACTATTATCCCTTACACCCACCAATTCCACCATTTTATTCATTGTTTTATAGTAGGCTAAATCGAAGTTATTATAAAGATAGAAATCCTCTTCACCATTTGGAAAGATAGAAATTCTTGCATATTTTCTAACAACCAGATTGGTGCATGTGTTTCTTTATATTTTAAAGCTATTATTTGCTCTAATGTTCTATTATAGATTCAAGTGCAAGCCGCAACAAAGTTGTGCTTGAAGTCTCTCACCTACAGGAGCTATTAGACCATTGGGGCAATGCACCTTGAACTATGGCTCAAGTGCCTCCCTCCCCCACTTCTTCCAAGGGCCGGTGTCCTCCATGGGGCTGGTGATGAAGTGGCTCGAACAAGGACTCTCGGCCTCATGCTCAACCTCCTCGACGTGGATCTTACCCTCGCAGGAAGTCTTCCTCTTCACGGGATGATTGGGGGTGGCCTTTTGGTGGCTCCACTCCTAGCGGTGGTTCTGGTTGGGACACCAATCAATGATTCCCGCATCTGGATCTGGTGATTTCACCTCACCACAAGGATAAAAATACAAAGAATGAAAAGGATGACAATGGTTGGGCTCCTCCTGACATCATTCCAGACCCCATTGTTATTTGGGGCAATCTAGAGGACAAGGACCCTCCATCTACTGGCACTGCTCTGGTTGCCTAATGGCATTTTTTTCTTTTTGTTTATGTTATGTTTCCTAATTTTTGGGTGTAGCCCTCTTTGACTTTCTGGGCTCTGCCCATGTGAATTTGGGGTGTGCCTTTTTACCACCCATCCTTTTTTTGTGAAAAGGTGTATTATTTATCTTTATTAATATAGATATATTCATATTTTCATAAAAAAAATCTAAGTTATAATAGCAAACTCATGCTTGTCTTGTTCTAAAGTAAGGATCTCTCTTTTTTGTCAAGTGGTCATTGAATTATTAGTGAGAATGTTTGGCTCACAAAGACCCCACCCGGGGTAAATTCTTGTCTAGAGAAAATACCCAAATGTATAAGAGATGAGACTAGATTTGTGTCTGATCAAAATTTTATGAAACAAATAACCCTCAATCCTTAATACTAAACACAAGATTAAAGAATTATAAATATTTGTTCCCTAACCAAAAGCATAGATGCTTAGATTGAATACATGAACAAAGTGATTACATATCCAATGAAATGAAGAACATATTCTTGTAGAAGATGAGTAAATTTGTGAATTATAAATGAAATGTATTAATGTTTATGTAGAAGATTTAGATAATGATTGTGTTAAAATGGGTACTTGATCTTTGAGATGTGTCCCATTCTCATATTCTTTGGCCTTTTATGAGATCTATCTTTCTATGACTAGTGCCTGCAATTTCCCTCTGCCCTTTCGATTTTCTTTCAATTAAGGGAAAATATCACATGGACCACATATTCCATGGGATATAAATTTCATCTGACTGTGATTTGGACCATGAGCACTATGTAGTAATAATTTAAAAAGTCTAACCTAGTACAAAAGTATGAGAAAATCTCCCGTATTGTTCTGGGTCTTGCTTTAAAATCGTGGCATGTTATCTTGCTTTAAACTTGATCGACATGACGTGTCTCACAAGGTATCACCTACCTAAAGAGAGGATACACTGAACATATAGGTTTCATTGCAGCATTGAGATTTGCACAACTAGGTACCTATCAGATTAAAATGTACATTTTGCAAGTGTGAGAAAAACCTACCCAAGTTATCCATAAAGTATCACCTATAAATTGTACATTCTGTAGTGACTGATCCCTTTTCTAGGAGACAATGCAGTGGTCTTGGTTTCACATGCAACTTGTATCTTTTTATTTTATGTCAACCACACTCTTCAATATTAGAATAACATGAGTCTAAAGCAAAAGAATCTGGTGTTTAGCATTTTCACAACATTATCTACCATTTATCAAGTACCCATTTTTTAATTGTTGAGCATTTTAAGATTTTTTGATTCAACATAATAAGAACATGATAGCTTTTTTGATTCAACAGAATAAGAACATGATAGGAAGGACCAAATCCTTGAGTTTTTGTTGCAATGCAATACTAAATACTAAATATTAGGACTTGAGAATATTTCAATCTATGTTGGTTTCCAAAATATAGGTTTGGACTATTTTTTTAATTGTTTTTATCAACATTGCTTCTATTTTATTGTCAAAATGAAACAAATCTACATAGATGATCCTATAAAGCTATGCTACATTTTCAAATTACATTAATATGATTTAATGGATGGTATGGTGCGAATCTATGTTAGAGGTCTTATGTTGTTTATGTTCTCCCTTGAGCCAAATATTTTTTTGTTTAGGTTGATGGTATGGTGCCAATATACGACCTTGTTTAATAGTTAAATACATAAATCTTGCTGATCCAAGACAAAAGTATAGAAAAAGACAAAATAAAAACTCAATGAAAACTAAAAACTATGGGGTTAATCAAATAACTCTCAATAGATGCATAAATGTGTAGCCGTATGCATTTGGAATGAAAACTAACCCTTGGAGCTTGTGCCCAAACATTATTATTATGCCTAATTGGGGTCTTTATATTTCAAAACAGGTAGGGAATTGAACCCTATACCCAACAAATAAAAATGGAAGTAGTCAAGAACAATAATCAAGTGATGTGAAAATCTGTAGGTTATTCCAAGGCTGACATGGAACCAGTGGGTCCCTTCCTTCCCCTTTCTGTAACCTTTTACCTCTTTAAGCTACGCTCTATTTATTACATTCTGTTGCTTTTAAATTTACCATGTATTTTCAAACACAGAAAATGGCATATGCCTTTCTGATTGTTGGCACTCCTAGAAAAAGGATGTTCCTTTTTATACATATGCCTTCCTTGTACCTTGCAACTAGGTCTAAATTTGATGGTCATATGGCCGTATTCAGTGATTTTTTTTTAATTAATATTTTGGGAAGTTTGCTTTATATGAAGAGAAATTTTTTAAATAGATTGTCAAAAATTATATAAAATTATAGTAAAATATATCTAATCTATTTTATAGACTTTAAAAACAGAGTCGACCATCAAATTAAGGCCATGACTATGAATAGAGCTCTTGAATATAGAAAATATAAAGAGGAATATAACTTTTAGTTGCTAAGTAGGATTGGAAGAATGATAGAAGATGATTATGGATGAGAAGAAGAGGGAAGAAGAAGGAAGGGATAAATAGACCCAAGAAAGAGGGGAAAGATTCAAAAAATGATGAAGAAAATCTAAGTGACATCAGGAGAGTGTGCTAGGAGGGGTACAACTTGTTGGAATAAGATGCCATTAACCTTGTAAATTCCAATATTGTATTTTATTCCATTTATTATTTGTTATTTATAATTACCCATAAGGGAATGAGGTAGTCTCATTGATAGTTCTAATTTCAGAGTTACCAGCGGCAGTTACAGAGGGACATTTACGGTCGACAAATGTAAAAACTCATGGTAAATGAGGATAGGTATGCTCCCTTGAGAAATATACTATTTTTGGCATGTATGACAATTGTCATAATGTTTGGTGAGTGAATCTATGACAACTGCAAGTTGTCATAAGATTCTGAGATTCTATGACGCATATGACGGATATGTTAGTTGTATATTTGCTATATTTAGTCCAAGGTTCCTATCTTAGAAAGATACTCTTTTACTGGAATCTATGATGGTTATGACATGTCATAAGATGTTGTAAGAGGCCAGATTTATTCTTGGGCACCCAACCTTTGCATGGTTATTTTTGGACAAGTGTAAGATGCTTGTAAAATGATAATTAATGTTTACAGGTTGGAGAATCTTAGGACAGAGAAGGTGAACACCTAAGATGAGTTAGAAAATGTTTCTATAAGTATTTACCATTTATTTGTTACTGCAATACATATTTTAGGTACTTGGCTGTTGTCAGAATGTTGTCAGATTGAAGTTTGGTGAGAGAGTTGAAGTGTTGTTGTATTGTAAATTATTTTTAGATTAATACAAACATTGGGCCTCTTTCTTGTGTGGATTTTTTTACCCAAAAGGATTTTCTCCACATTAAACATTGTGTTATGTGTTCATATTTTTGATTTTACATTTCTGTGAAGCGTAGTTTTGTTTCTGTGTTACAATCTCCATTAATAACACACAGTTAAAGATTGCAAAAATTTATATTGAATCAGATTTCCATTGAAGTAGTTTTGCTTTCATTTCTAACATTTGGTATCAGAGCCTAGCCAACTTTGACTCTTAGGTGGTAGTGTGGAAGCTGTAGCTATAGTGGGAGATTTGGTTATGTTTATTTTGTAGATCTTGTGTTGTTATTATGGCTACATCCACCGTTGCATTAACCTCTCGAATGGATATTGAGAAGTTCAACAGAATGGGGTATGAGTTGTGGAAGCTAAAAATGGAAGATTTGTTGGAAGAAAGAAACCAATGGTTGGTTGTCCAAAAATAGAAGAAACCTGACAATATCTCTCAAGATGAGTGGGATAGAATGGATAAGAAGGCATGGGGAACCATCCAGTTGTGTCTTTCAGACTTTGTCCTATTGAATGTTGCAAAGGAAGAGACTGCATACAAGTTTTGGAAATGGTTGGGTGAGATCTATCAAGCCAAGAGTATGGGAAATAAACTTTATTTAAAAAGAAAATTGTTTTCCATGAAAATGCAAGAAGGTGAATCAGTTGCAGAGAAATTAAATTCTTTTAATTTGTTAGTGAGTCAACTTGATTCAGTAGATGTTGAGGTTAGTGAGGAAGATAAATGTATCTTACTTCTTTGTTCTTTACCTGAGTCTTGGGAGAATGTTATCCTTTCTATCACTGCTAACCTTGCATATCTGAAGTTAGATGCTCTTGTTTCAGTGCTACTATCATAGGAATTGAGGAAGAAGAGTTTGGATAGTTCAGGGGATGCTCTAAATGTTAGGGGAAGTTCTAAGGAAAGGGGACCTAAAGGAGATCAGAAAGGGGCTAAGGACAAGTCCAAGGGCTGGTCTAAGACACCTGGTAAAAGAACAGAGTTAAGTGTTGGAATCTGTGGTAAAAGGGGACATGTGAAGGAGTGCAAAAACCCCAAGAAATAGTGGGAGAGTGCTTCGGATAAGTCCTCGAATGCAGGTGAAGAATTTTTACTTTCTACATGTAATGTTGTTTCTGATGAAAATTGGTTGGTTGACTTAGGATGCTCGTTTCATATGACCCTGCATAAGGAATGGTTCTCCACATATGAAGAATATGATGGAGGTAATATCTACCTTGGTGACAACTCTACATATCTGATTATTGGGAAAGGAAAGGTATTCTTGTGTTTTAGTGATGGAACCCTCCCTAGTGTTTTGCATGTTCCTGGACTAGCTAGAAATCCGATTTTAGTTTCAAAGTTGAATGATTTGGGAATGCATGTGATATTTGAAAAGCATGGCTTCAGATTAGTGAGAGGAAACTTGGTGGTAGCAAAGGGGAAGAGATTCGGAAGCCTGTTCAAGCTTGAAGCCACTACAGTTTATAATTCCTCTTATGTATCTGAATCTAATACTAAAAATGGATGTATGTTGTGGCACCATAGATTGGGCCACAAAAGCAATAATGTATTAAAAACTATTAAGAATAAAAATTTGTTGGATAGTTTCTCCTATTTTGATGAGCACTTTGATTTTTGTGAGCATTGTGTGTTTGGTAAACAAAATAGAAAATCATTTCCTTTAGGAAGCAATAGAGCAAAAGAGAAGTCAGAAATTATTCATACAGATGTGTTTGGACCTGTGGATAATGAATCTATCAGAAAATCTTGTTATTTTGTAACCTTCATTGATGATGTATCCAGATTTACATGGACTTATTTTATGAAGCATAAATCTGAAGTTTTCACTAAGTTTAAGGAATTCAAAGTCTCAGTAGAGAACCAATGAGGTTCAAAGATAAAAATATTAAGATCTAACAATGGAGGGGAATATTTCTCTAAGGAATTTGATGATTTTTGCAAGCATGCAGGTATAATCAGACAAAAGACAACTCTGTATACACCACAACAGAGTGGTGTTGCAGAAAGGATGAACCAAACAATTATGGAAAGGGTCAGAAGTATACTTAGTGATGCATAGTTGGATAAATGCTTTTGGGTAGAGAGTGTGTGTACTGCTTGCTATTTGATAAACATATCTCCTTGTAAGCCTGTTGATTCAACACCTTATAATGTGTGGATAGGTAAGAAACCTTCTATTTCACATTTAAGGGTTTTTGGTTGTAAGGCTTTTGTTCACATGCCTAAGGAAAAGCGATCTAAGTTGGATCCAAAGGCTGAAAAGTGTACATTCATTGGATATGGTGATAATGTCAAAGGTTATAAGATTTGGAATCCACTAACCCACAAGATTATTTTTTCTAGAGATGTTACTATTGACCCATTTTTCCTCGGTCCAGAGCTAAATAGTCTACCTAGTATTTTCCTTGAAAATCCTTTGGAAAATGTTCCCATAAAGCTAAAGTGCCAAATTTCTCAAAAAACCTTTTCTAAAAAACCTCACCATTGGAAAGAGCTTGAAAAAATAGGTAGGTTTGCTTTTTACATCACCTTGAAATTTGCCCAAATAAAAGTTATTTATGGTCAATGTTTTGGTCAACATACAGTTCAAATGTGCATTTGGCGGGCTTCCAAATCTCTACCAGCCTTAGAAAATGATGAAAAAAGGTAAGTTTTATGCATTTTTGATGTATATCAGGCTTAGGAAGGTGCATGTACAAAGAGGAATGTTTTGCAGATTCCCAGGATATTCCTAGTTTGTATATTGGGTCTGCATGTATATTTGGTTCATACAATGGAAATATACAAGGAAAGTTATGTTGGCAAAAGACACATTGGAGCTTCTTGATTGTTGTCATTGATGGCAACAAAGGTTATCACACACATCCACAATGCATGATAAGTCATCACCGAAAGTCAGATTGAAGAAGTGTTGAGGTCCAGTAACCAAGAACAGAGCAGTTAGTAAGGTCTGATAGACAGGTCTGGATCTCTCAGTAGAAGTACAGATTTGGGCAAGTCAAGAGGAGTATCTTGACTGATAGATTCCAAGGTTTGAGCCTCTAGTGTGGAAAGGATAAAGAGATATGAATGCTTGAGTGTTAGGTTCCCAAGTGACAGTATGAACAGAGGAAGAACTGACTGGCAGAACATCAAACATTATTCCGGATGTGTTACTGATGATGGAAAAGGTTCTTAAGGCATAAGTTATGTTTGGCTGACATGATTGATGACTTCTACAAGTATATGGTTGATCTGCATTACTTGATGTGCAAGGATTCAGCTAACAGATCAGAGTTTGTGAAAAGATTGACTATTCCGGATGTCGACTAGAAAGGTGATGAAATCACTTGTGCAGATATATATACAAGATGGATTTAGTTGTGAGAAGTGTTGTGGTTGTGTGTAATGTGTGAAGAAAAGTAGTAGACCCGAGTAAAAGCAGAAAGGAAGATTCAGTATGTGAAAGGAAAGCAGCACAAAAGAAGAAGAAAGATTAAGTGCAGCAGATCAGTGTACTGAGCCTAACCAGAACTGAACTCTAGCATATGTTGATGCTCCTTATCAGTTCAAGTACTGTATTACTCTCTTTATAAATTGTAGATAGTGTGTCTCTTGTAGGCAGTGTGCCTTTTGTGAGCAGTGTGCTCGGGCAATGAGCCCTAATTGGCAAGTGCCATTTTGTATTTCCATTCTTCTAACAGAGAATACAATCTTGGGTTAATCACCCCGTGGTTTTTTCCCTTAACAGGGTTTCCACGTCAAAAATACTGTGTCATGTGTATTTTTATTTCATGGTTATGTTTGCCTATTTGAATTAATGTTGCATTGATTATAAAGAAAGTTAAGAAAGAAGAAATTAGTAGGATAACTGATTCACCCCCCCTCTCAGTTATCAACAATTGGTATCAGAGCCAAGTTCCTCCTAACAGAGTCTAATAGCATGAGGAAGATCTGGGAATTCAAATAGACGTATATGGGTTAAGGGAGTAACTCAAGACCGCCCTTGATGATCTTGAGCAGTCAAACTCTAAAGTCAATGAGTTAAAGGAAAGACTCAAACAGGCTGATGATTTCATGAGAGAACTAAAAGACAAATTAAGTCTTTCTATGAAAAAGAGAAAGGAGCTACTTCAACAATTGGCAAGTCAAGGTGAAGCAAATGATACAAATGAAGATTTGAAGGAGAAAACCAAGTTATGTGAAAAGTTATCAAAAGAAATCATTATCGTAAGACATGAAATGGAATTAGAAGTTGTGAAGTTTACCCAAGAGGTTGAAGAGAAAAGAAAAACTGAAGATGATCTAAGACAATCCCTCAAGGAGAAATCAGAAGATTGCCACAAGATGGATAGAATCATCAGACATCCTAAATCTAATCTTGAAGATGCCAAGATAATGAAGAAAAACTTAAGGATCAAATTGTCTCTCTTAAAAGGGATCTTCAAACAGCAAATGAATATAAAGAGAAATTCAAGATAAGTTCTGCTCAACTTGAAGTTCTCCTTGAAAGTCAGAAAGGGGTAGATGACAAGTGTGGTTTGGGATATGACAAAGGAGAAAGCTTTGGATTTGGTCAGAAGAACTTTGGATCAGAAAATCTAAGGAACAGGTCTAGAAGACCTCTGGTAAGGTAGCCCAATGCTTAAAGATATCCATGCTTCAATGGATACTGCCACAACTACAATAACTTTGGTCATAAAGCTAATTAGTGCAGAAAGAGAATGAATTAGACTAATACATCCTTCTCCGGACAATGTTTTAACTACAAAAGGTATGGACACAAATCTCATGAATGCAGAAATATGCAAATAAACAACTCATTTAATGGTAGATGCTTTGCATGCAATAGAATGGGTCATATGGCTAATCAATGTAGATCAAGAAGATATCAATCAAATATACAAAGAAATGTTGTTTGCCAAATTTACAATAGATCTGGTCATATTGCAAAATTCTGCAGAAGCAAGAATCAGGACAAAAGGGGTCTGGTATAGCATAATCATAATCAAGATAAAGGAAAACAGAAAATAAATGCGGATGAAGTTCAAAGGGAGATGAACAAGATCTGGGTGAAGAAAAATACAGAGAATATGGGGGGTGGACCCACACCAAACTCTGGTGCTGATATTCCTTCTGGAAATTAAAAAGTGAGCCTTGGCTTAGGGGGAGACACAAAGAAAACCTTGTTCCCCTAGCCAGTCAATTGGTGCCGGAACTGGCACAAGGAAAGTTGTGGATTAAAAGGGCTCATAAGAGAAACATCTAAAAAGGGGTATGGTAAAGTTTTGAGAGATCCGAAAGAAGATTTGAAGAATAAAATCCTTCTAGAATTGATCCGGTAAAACAGTCTTCCAGTAAAAATAGATTCTTTACAAGTTTGGTCCGGTATGATTCAAACTATGGTGTCTTGATCTACAAATAGATCAAATGACTAATGAAAGGAAGATAGATTATCACTACTCTCCTAGAATAACTTCAAAATCTATCTCAGTGATCCAAAAAGGTTTTGTCTCCAAATAAGGTAAACAAGGCTAACTAGAATTAATTAGGTTGCGCATTTATTGCAGAATGAAAATTAGTGCTTCCCAGAAATAAAAGAGTTCATTCGCTCATCATTTGTACACTCACATTCAAAGAAAAGAGAAAAGGAGCTCTACAACAACTTCTCCCAAAGATCAAGACGATTCTTCATGTAGCTCAATTCAGATTTCATTGTGTGCCTTAAAAAGTGTAAAAGGTATTCTTCATTCTTGATATCCCTCAGTAAGATTCTTTGATGATGGCTACTCTGAATATAGTAAAGATTTCTAATAGACCTCGCCCCGCATTTAAGAAACATCCATACAAATCCTTGGAGGTAGATCCCCTAGGAGCCTTCTCTAGTGTTCCACATGGTGTTTTGCACATAGAAGATATTAGGGCTTACATACACGCAAATATTAAAGAGTTTGGGGAATTCAAACTAAGAGATATCTATCACAAACAATTGATAGACGATGCTTTTGAGCTTAAACCGGAATATAAGGGCATCCAGGAGAAACATTTTGATCAGTTCATTCATTTCCCCTGCTTTGAAGAAGATGAATGGGTCCGGTATGTGTTGAGTAGGGTACATGACAACTTTCTATGGCTTAAAAAACCTTGCAAAATCACCAAGGAAGAAATTAAGGCAGTAACTGGTTTACACTCCTCCGGAGGAATACCTGTCCTCAAATCTGTCAAAAATAATATTGTAACTGAGGCCACTAGATCAAAATTTGATAAGAGGGCAATGACCATTGAAGATATTACTGACCCAGATATCAAGTTTGCATCTATGATAATAGGATACAAGATATATCACTCCAGTAGGGAGAATTCAGTATCCAGAACTGCAGTATATACTGCCTATGAGATGCTGAGAAAGAATGCAGAATATGATCTCTGTGAACTTCTTTTGAGCCAATTAATGGAAAACATATAGAAGATCAAAAAGGACAAGAAGAACTCCTTTAAATATGGTGGACTAATATTATGTCTATTTTTCTACTTCATGAATGAGCTGTCTGGATCAAATGGATGGGTATGGCAAAATGACAAACCAATAGCAATTCAGATCAGAGATTACTTGCCTGAAATTGGGGATGCTAAGGCAAGGAATATAGATCTGTGGGGTTACTTCAAGCACTTTCAAAATACAATGCAAATCAGAGAAAGAATCCCCAAATCAGTAGTTAAAAAATACAAGGATACAGTGTGTTTCATGGTAGACACTGATCAATGCCTAATGGAGGCAGTAGAGCCAAGGACAGTCTGGATCATGCCTATGGGGTATGAAGTTGATGAACAAATTGTAGAGCTGCATGTTCAACACATGCTCAGTTAGCCAAAGGACCCAAAAGCAGAAAGATTTGGAACCTTTGAAGAACTAAGTGTGAAAATTCATACAGAGCTAAGACAGCCAGAGATCAAGAGGAAAGTGAGAAAAGAAGTAGAAGATGTTGCCAAAGGATTTGGCATCTCAAAGGAGGCACTTGATGCCAACAGGAAAAAGATGGAAAGGGCTGAGGAAGAGAAGAAGAAGGCAGAAAAGAAAAATGAGGAAAGTGTTCCGGCAAAACCTTCCACCTGAACCAGATCATCAAAGAGATCTGCACCTACCATTGCCAAAGGCTCAAGAACATCAAAACCAGAAGCACAATCATCTGGCAAAGGAGAGAAAAGAACAAAGTCAAAATCCACAAGAGCTTATGCCAGTCAAAGGGATGAAGAGGAGACTGAATTTGATGAAGAAATCAGGAAAATGAAGAAAAAGAAGAAAACATCCGGTCAACCCTCTACCGGACAGAAGGAAGAAGAAAAGACAGAGGAATATGTTGAAAAACCCACTCTTCACATTGATGACATAATCAAATCAATCATAGTGGATGGAAATCTTTAGCCAATGGTTGAGCTCTATGATGATTATGGTGAAGCAGATCAGAAAATATTGTAAGATGCCATAGTCAGGTACCTAAATATCTACAACAAAGCATTTATTGAAATTATATCTTTGATCCCTAAAATCTTGGAGAAGGAACTAGAAATAAGAAAGAATAATGCCCAAGCCAAAGACCTAGAAATCTGGGAACAGATAGAAATTCAACTATATCCTTCAATCGATCCCAAGACAATGAATATGGTATTCAAAGATTGTGAGGATGAGTTCAGGAGCAAAGCAAGGATGAATCAACTTATGCTTGGTGGGACTAACAAGGTAGCCAAGGACACATAAGAGATTCTTTGGAAAGCCTTCAAAAGATTTAATCTCCCTATTAGAGAGGACTTGGGTACTGACCCCTCGACCACAAGTGTTGCAGAAGAGTCTTCTGAGAAAATAACAGAAGAGGTTATGAACACCGGTGCAGAAACAACTAAGGACTTGGAATCCTCTGCTCCGGAAGAGGTGGCCCATGAACAGACTAACATCACTCCTCCAGTTTCCCCTGTTGACTCTGGATCCAAAGGAGAAGAAAGAGTAAAGGAGAAAGAAGTAGAGGTGAAGGGAAAAGAAGATATCAGTACAAAGGTTGTGGAAGGGGAGAAAGCTCCAAAAGATAGTTCTGTGATTGCAGAAGAATAGAAAAATCTATCTTCAGCAAGAGGCACTACAGAATCAGTCAAGGACTTTTTGACAAAAGCAACTATGGAGATTGATGAACCAGAACTATTAAAAGGGCCATTAGATTTTGACTTTCTATCACCAGTGCAAACAATGAGAATAGCTTCATTTGCAAATGTGAAGGTCAAAAAGAAACTACTAAAATCTCACATGGAAGACTATGAGCTTATAGAGGTAGCATCCGAAGTGCTAGAAAAAATCATGCCATCTTTTCAGAAGGATCCCACAGCCTCCTCTTCCAGTAATCTCAAAACTCCAGTCAACAGTGTTAGTACACATTTTGATTCTCTAGAGAAGTTAGTTGAAGAAAAGGTCCAGGATTTTTGCGATAAGAGATTCTCTGAAGTACACGGTCTGATAACAAATGATAGGATAGTTATGGATATTGGGATAAAGAGCTTGGAAAATGCTCTTAAATATGGTGGAAATATGTACAAATTTTTCTTATCTTGGCCCACAGTGACCAAAGATATTGAGAAGAAAGTAAAAGAACAAGAGGATAAACTACTAAGTCTATCTCAAAGTTTTGATCCTCTCTCATCCTCCATAGTAAATCAAGAGTGTCAGACTATTGCAATCACCAATGCAATAAAGAATTTCGAGAAGGAAAGGAAGAACATAATTAGCTGGATGGGTGAACTTAGAAGGATCATTATCCCTAAGTTAGAGGCCATGCATGAGGCCATAAGTGATGCTCAGACTACCGCCTGAACCAATGATCCAACAGATCTTAAGAGGGCAGAAGCTTTTACGTTCCTGTTGAGTGGTCACATCTCAATTTTGGATAGAATGAAGCAAAGTTGGGTAGCAGAATTTGTCCAATTGAAGACATCTTTTGTAGACATTCTTCAGTTTATGTGAGTATGTTATATGTGGCTAAGTATAGTTAAATTTTTAAAAATTTTGATGCGTGGTTCCCACCCTTTGCCATTGATGTCAAAGGGGGAGTGAAGAGTAGTGAAAAATGTTGTAGTCGGCTAAAGGGGAGCTCCGGAAAATGTACATAAAGACAAAGCATCTGCTAAGGGGGAGTATAGTATAACACTTAGTCATTTTTCACTAAGTGTTGCCATCAATGCCAAAGGGGGAGATTGTTGGCAAAAGACACATTGGAGCTTCTTGATTGTTGTCATTGATGGCAACAAAGGTTATCAAACACATCCGCAATGCATGATAAGTCTTCACCAGAAGTCAGATTGGAGAAGTGTTGAGGTCCAGTAAGCAAGAACATAGCAGTCAGTAAGGTCCGATAGACAGGTCTGGATCTCTCAATAGAAGTGTCTCAGTGAAGTGCAGATTTGGGGAAGTCAAGAGGAGTATCTTGAATGATAGATTCCAAGGTTTGAGCCTCCAGTGTGGAAAGGATAAAGAGATATGAATGCTTGAGTGTCGGGTTCCCAAGTGACAGTATGAACAGAGCAAGAACTGACTGGCAGAACATCAGACATTATTTTGGATCTGTTACTAATGATGGAAAAGGTTCTTAAGGCATAAGTTATGTTTGGCCGATGTGATTGATGACTTCTACAAGTATATGCTTGATCCGCATTACTTGATGTGCAAGGATTCAGCCGACAAAGCAGAGTTTGTGAAAAGATTGACTATTCTGGATGCCGACTAGAAAGCTGATGGAATCACTTGTGCGGATATATATACAAGATGGATTTAGTTGTGAGAAGTGTTGTGGTTGTGTGTAATGTGTGAAGAAAAGTAGTAGACCCGAGTAAAAGTAGAAAGGAAGATTCGGTATGTGAAAGGAAAGCAGCACAAAAGAAGAAAGATGAAGTGCAACAGATCAGTGTACTGAGCCTAACTAGAACTGAACTCCAACATATGTTGATGCTCCTTATCAGTTCAAGTACTGTATTACTCTCTTTATAAATTGTAGACTGTGTGTCTCTTGTAGGCAGTGTGCCTTTTGTGAGCAGTGTGCTCGGGCAGTGAGCCCTAATTGGCAAGTGCCATTTTGTATTTCCATTCTTCTAATAGAGAATACAATCTTGGGTTAATCACCCCATGATTTTTTCCCTTAACAGTGTTTCCACATCAAAAATACTATGTCATGTGTATTTCCATTTCATGGTTATGTTTGCTTATTTGAATTAATGCTGCATTGATTATAAAAAAAGTTAAGAGAGAAGAAGTCAATAGGTTAACTGATTCACCCCCCTTCTCAGTTATCAACAAGTTATACAAAGTAGGAGATACATTGCATGAATATTCCATCCAAGATTCCCACTTGTATATGGGTGTTTGTATATCGCCGAGATACAAGAGGTGGGGCCTGCGCACATAGAAGGCCGATTGTATGTTAGAAGATACAAAGTTTGACATACAAGTGCATCCACTACAGTGGAATGTACATCGGCACATGAACAGTGGAATGTACATCGCCACATGAATAGTGGAATGTATATTTCACTTGTATGTTTGCACATACAAGCAAAACATACAAAGAAACATACAAGGTCGATTGTCTGTTGGAAGATACAAAAGTGAATGTACATTTAGGAATGTACAAGGCCAATATACAAGTCAAAGATACATTTGCTATAGTGGCTTGTATATTTTGCTTTGTATGTTTTCACATACAAAGCTGATATACAAAGGTTTACATACAAGCCAGACCTAATTCCATTTTTAACTTGTTTTATAAAGTTTTGGGGTCCGCCTTGTATATGGGCGATTGTATATTGCGATATACAAGTCAGAGATACAAGGGTTGTATGTGAGGTGGACTTGAATCGAAGATCAAATTCAACATATTTAGGTCTTGGGTCTGCCTTCTATATGTTTAAGTGTTGTATATTTGAACATGCAGGGAAATATACAAAGAAAGTGATAGAAGCCGGATCCGACCCAACAGTCAAAGCACTTTATACATTTTTGAAGTCTGGTTTGTATATTTGGTGTTTATATATCTTACAATATACAAATAGACATACATTGTGACATACAAACTGGATTTCATAGAGGCCTTCAGTCTACTCTAAATTTTTTTTAGGTCCGTACCTTGTATGTATAAAGTGTTTTGTATGTTTTCAAATACAAACAAATATACAATGGGAAACATACAAGCCGAACCTGACCCAAAAAGTTAATTTTCACAGATTCAGGCCTAGAGTCCATGGCTTGTATGTTCGCACATACACAGCAGATACAATTGGTGGGGCCCACAAAAGAGAAGAGGTGCAAATGCAAGTTTTTGAATGTATGTTTTCCTTGTATGTTTGAACATAGAAAGTCATTTCGAGCCAAATGTAAAGGGAGTTGCAGAGGAGATTTTGGATACTGATTTGAGTGGCAAATGCAAGTGATATATACATAGATGCAAAGTGATATATGCAGGTGGTTGACCAAAAGTTTGACCACCTGTATCTCCTCCATCCTGGCGAATTTTGACATGTTGTAAAAGGTAAAGATGTATTTTTTTGTCCCCTCCTTCATTTGGCAGGGTTTTCAGGAGGTTTTTGTCACTTTTCATTTTCAGATTTGGCTTTGCATGTTTTGAGCGACTGGACATTTCAACAACTTTTGGGGCAGGATGCAGATATGTTTTGCATTCATTTTTGAAGGTAATGAATAAGCAGCTCGCATTAATGAGCAGAAATATCTTCTCCCCATCTTGTTTTAGATATTTTCATGTATGCATTGCTGAGGATCGATGAGGAAGCTACTTGTATTAATGACTAAAAATATCTTCTAGATGCCCAGTGCCAGATATTCGATGCCATAACTTCTGCAGCTGGGCAGTCATTCATGTAGATATTTTCTATTCAAGCTCTTAGAGTGAATTTTGTAACCAACCTAGGTTAGTTTGGAATGTTATATATATGCATTCATATGATGTAAATAAGGTTGGAAATTTCTTTTAGCATTTAGGCTTTCTATTTCCAAACAGA
This sequence comes from Cunninghamia lanceolata, assembly GCA_027924645.1. Taxonomy (NCBI): domain Eukaryota; kingdom Viridiplantae; phylum Streptophyta; class Pinopsida; order Cupressales; family Cupressaceae; genus Cunninghamia; species Cunninghamia lanceolata. The sequence continues at coordinate 795,873 of BSBN01001094.1, forward strand.
GCCTTCTATACTATAACTGTGCCTTCCCACTGATTATACTCAAGTTATTTTGCCTCTTTGGACTGATTTCTAGTCCTGTGTGAATCTGCATATGCTTGTTTGTGAATGTTTCTATTCCTCTCAATCATCTGGTTTTTCACCTTTGCTAGGGTCAATTAAATCTGCGTATGTTTGCTTGTTATATTCAGTTACGCTGTGCATTTCCTCAGTATTGTGAGGGTTTTTTTATTAAACTTGGTGAATCACCCTTTATTTTCAAGCTTTTGTTTCGTCCTTCACTTTAAAGCATTCCTCCTCCCTTTTCCTCTTAAATTCTGTAGTTTTAGGTGATAACCAGTTAAGGAAGTCGGCCTTCTCTGGAGCTCTGATCTCATTTAGCAAAATCCCACACTTAGAGATCATTCCCATGTTACTCCAGATTGCAGAGGTCTCAGAACTGTATGCAAGGGTGCAAATCTGGGTGATAACAACATTTGGCACGCCCGATGGGACCAGAGTCAGAACATAATCAAGATAACAATCACTATTGCTGGTTTGATGTGCAGCCAGTGATTACAGACCTTTAGAGGTTAAAGTTTGCATATCTAGCATCACACTGAGAAAGAACAAGCAGGCCAGTCCTGTTGATACATGTTTTATGAGAAAGATTCAAACTAGGAGTTCGAGCTCATTTGAATATTTGCAGCTATCTCCACCTAGAAGGCAGAGTAGAGCCATAACAAGAGCTCCAGTTTCCAAAAGAGTACAGTCAACTCCACCAAGTTTTAGTCCAGTTGTACCTGTAGTCCTTGCTACAGTCCAAACTATCCTACCTCTAGCTATTCCAATGGTGAGAAATCAGCCATTTGTGGCTTTTGATGGAGGCAGTCCTTTGAATTTAACAGTACATGATGTGATACCCATGGCAGCTTTGAAGAGTTTGCCCTATTTCACAAGGGAAAATCAAATTACCCCTATTGAGCATATTAGAGATGTGGCTTCTCTATGTGGAGTGCATCATATATCCCAAGAAAATGTAGCCATCAGGCTAGTGGCTGCTTCATTCAAGGGAAAAGTGTTGCAATGGTTTAGGAGCCTACCAATGCAGACCATTACAACCTGGGATGATCTAGGGGATAAGTTAAATGAGCAAAGATAAATCAGACAACTTGTCACTGGTTGAACAGATGACCACCATAAAGAGAGCTCCTTAAGAGCCAACAGAAAATAGAAAATATTTTGCAAACTTTTAGCAATGAGCTAGTGAGCATTAAAAAACAACAATCCTAGGGCAAACAATCTTACCAGTCACAACCTCAAGGCCAAAATTAGTAGCCATATTAAGGCCAAAATCAGCCTTGTCAAGCTAATAGGCCTCCATATCAACGTAACTACCAAGGTGCTAAACAAAATGTAAATCAAAGGCCTTTTCAACCTTATAATCCAGCACCTATTAACGTAGTAAGGGACCTTGTCCCTACTTAGAACAATCTTGCAACTAAGTATGAATGGTGTTATCCATGTAATCAGCCACACAGTCAAGCAGCCTATTCAAATGGAGTGATAAATAAGGCTTTAATGGTATAGAATGTTGCAGTCCCATAGTTAAATACACCTAATGATGGAGCTGTACAATAGCAAGAGCAACCTCGGGGAGATTCTGCTTTCATGAACTGGCAAGAAGGTGAACTCTGTGGCATGAATAGAGATAATACTCCAGTGGCTGCAAATACAAGGGCCAAGAAGAGGGGTTACGAGATTGAAAAAGTAGAAAATAAAGGAAAAGCACATGCTGATGCTTCTTTATCTCAAATTCCCCATATTCTACAAAGAAATACTTTAGCAAAAGCAAGGGAAATGCCTCGTTTACAAGCTGATACTATTGCTACAAAATCACAACAAAGGGTAAGTGTCACTCCACCTTTTAATATTATTGAAAATATGAAGAAGATGAACGTGACAATGTCTATGTGGGATTGATTAGCCATCCTAGGCCAAAAGGACATATTGCAATTTGCCTTATCTAACTTAAAAGTGTCCAAAGATACAATTGTTGACCCAAATAGGGCTGTCCTTACCAATTCATCTGAGGATAACAGCAAACAGCCTAACAAAAGTGCTAAACCACTCCCATTTTATGTATCATTGATAATTGGAGATAAGTTAGTACATAATTGCATGGTGGATAGTGGAGCAAGCAGTTCTATGATGCCTAAGTAGATTGTAGACCAATTAGGGCTCGAGTACCAGCCTCTTGAAAAAGGTGTACTCTAATTAGATGGTACAACTATTAATATTGTAGCTGTAATAAAAGACCTAGGCCTCACTCTGCATACTTGTCCCAATGTTTCCATTTCACAAGAGGTGTTCATCATTGATTTGCCTCCCCTTTTTGCCATGTGCTTATCAAGAGAATTTACAGCCAAGATAGGAGGATATTTATCCTCAGACTGGTCCCACATATTTTTTAGGACCAGATATGGCACCAAAGTAACTTTAAAATCTGAGTTACTTTCAAATCATCATATAGACCCTTACACACCAAGTGTTGTTAATGCAAATTGCATTATTTCTGATGATCCTGAGCTTGTTGTTGCTCAAGAACTACAAGCTAAAAGCATACCAGAGGTACTCTTAAGGGAGTGGTCCTAAAAAAATGTTATAGATGATCAAGAGGCACATATTTAAGAAAATGGTATGGGGGTTTACATGCTACATGAACCTAAAGTAGCAATACCAAATCTTGTAAAAGATGTAGAACAACAGATAGAGCAACAAGGAGAAGTATGGAAAATGTATTTTGATGGCTCTAGGAGCAAGAATGGATCTGGTGGTTGTGCAATACTTGTGTCACCACAAGGTGAAAAATATTTTTCTTCATTCCATTTTGCCTTTGCATGTACAAACAACACTGTTGAATATGAAGGATTGATCCAGGGTTTATAATGGGCAAGGAAGAGAAATATTGGCTGTTTACAAGTGTTTAGGGATAGTGAACTAATTGTAAATTAGGTAAGAGGACTACATCTTACAAAGAATGATACTTTGAATTGCTATAAGCATAGGGTCTGGAACATGAATGAAGAGTTTGATGCTTTCAATCTGATCTCCATTCCAAGAAATCAGAACTCCCATGCTGATAGGTTAGCCACAATTGGGGCTCAGTTTGACATTCCCAATGATATTCAATGAGAAAAGGTGCAGCCTCATGTCAAAATATTTGATAGACTCTCTATCCCTGATAATAATATTCATTGGCAAGTTTTTGAAAGTGATGAATAGATCCTGTGTTTCTTGTTGGAGGAAGATGAATTTTCTATGATAAATTAGGATAAGCTCAAACAACACTATGGCAATGATCAATTTGTTCAGTTGAGAAAAAACAAGCTGCCCAAGAGATTGGTAACATTGGAATCTATTTTTAGTACAGATGATCAACTGAAAAAAAGCAAGACTAGCATGCAGGTTAAAGAAGAGCATTATGAGGAGCTAGAAATTTTTAAAGGTAAGCTTCTTAAAATTGGTAAAATCTGCTCAGCTAAGGACAAAAGAGCTTTTATTGCTCTTTGTCAGGAGTTTGAAGATGTGTTTTCTTGGGATTATTCAGACCTAAAGGGGTTTGACCCTCATATTGCCCAGCACACCATAGAGTTAGAACCAGGTACTAAACATGTGAGGCAAAAGCAAAGACCTTTAAACCCAAAGCTTGAGCCTCTAATGATTAAAGAACTGCCTAAGTTAATTGAAGGGAAAATCATTTTTTCAATCAAGCATACTTCTAGGGTCTCCAACCTTGTCCCTGTAAGAAAAAAGAATGGAGAGATTAGGCTATGCGTCGACCTTAGAGACCTCCATAGAGCCTCCCTAAAAGATCACTACCCACTGCCCTCAACGGACCAAATTCTGCAGGTAGTGGCTAACTCAAAGAGATTTTCTTTACTTGATGGGTTTTCTGGTTACAATTAGGTGTTAGTCAAAGAGGAGGATCAGTTCAAGACTGCTTTCACCACCAAATGGGGTACCATGGCCTACAAAAGAATGCCTTTTGGCCTCTCGAATGTTGGCTCTACTTTCTAGAGAGCCATGGATATGGCCTTTAAGGGTTTAATATATAAATTGGTGTTGGTATACCTGGATGACATCACAATTTTTTCCAAGAATGCAGGTGAACATTTATCTCATCTGAGGCTAGTATTTGAAAGATGCAAGGAATTTGGGATATCTCTCAATCCCAGGAAGTGCATATTCGCAGTACATGAAGGCAAGCTGCTAGGGCACGTTGTGTCAAAGGAAGGTATTACCATTGATCCTAAAAGGGTAAGAGCTATTTTGGAGCTGCCTTTACCTAGCCACAAGAAGGAGCTGCAAAGTTTTATAGGCAAAATTAATTTTCTGAGAAGATTTATCCTAGACATTGTGAATCTTTTGAAGCCTTTGACGTCTATGTTAAAGAAGAACATAGTTTTCAGTTGGATGAAGGAGGCCAAGCTCAGCTTTGAGTCCATCGAAGAGGCGTTAGCAGCTGTACCAACTCTAGTAAACCCTAATTTCTCCAAGGATTTTATCTTATATGCTTATGGCGGCTTGGATATCATCTATGCAATTTTGGTACAACAGCAGAGTGAGGGTTTTGAGAAACCAATCGCTTTCTTTAGCCAAGGGCTAGAGGAGTAGGAGCAAAGGTATAGCTTTGTTGAGAAACACTTCCTAGTAGTGATAAGGAGCCTCAAGAGGTTTTGGCACCTTGTTTCTAATAACAAGATACATTTGATGGTCACTCATCCCAGTGTGAAAGAGTTACTATTAAGCAAAGATGTTAATGAGAAAAGGGCTGGTTGGATCACCAAAGTCATGGAATATGACATGGAGATCAAGATAACCAAGCTTGTCAGAGGCAGAGGACTCAGTGAACAACTCGCTACCAGTTCAAAGAGTGAAATAGAAAAAGAAGAGGAGTTGCTTCTGACTACTGAAGAGGAGCACCAAAACGATACAACAGCAGTAGGCACCAGTTGGGTAAATGATATGACTCAATTTTTGAAAACTGGTAAATGTCTTGTAGGTCTAAATAGAACCAGAAGAAGGTATTTTAGACTGCAATCCATTCCATATGTTTTAATAAATGGCATCCTTTTCAAAAAAGATTTTAATGGTGTATTGCTAATATGCATTGATTATGATCAGACTAATAAAGTGCTTCATGAGTTTCATGATGGAAACACAGGGGATCATTTTCCCCAAGGACTATTGCTTGGAAAATAATGGCAGCTAGCTATTACTAGCCTAGCTTATTTAAACATGCCCATGCATGGGCTAGAAAATGTATAAAATGTGCCATTTTTGTAGGAAAAGAAAGGCTGCCAGCCTTACCTCTACGGCCAATTCAAGAAGAGCAGCCCTTCATGAGACGGAGCATTGATTTTATAGGTCCTATTAACCCACCATCAAGTGCAAGCCATAGGTGGATACTTACAACTACAGATTATTTCACAAGATGGATTGAAGCAGTGGCCCTCAAGGAATCCAATGAAAATGTTGTCTTGAATTTTTATCATGATTTGATATCCAAATTTGGAGTGCCTGAGTCCATTATATCAGACAATGCTTTGGCCTTTGTTGGCCTAAAGATAACTGACTGGGTTGTTAAGAGTGGGATCTATTTGAATACTTCATCAAATTATTACCCACAAGGTAATGGTTTGGTTGAATCTACAAACAAAAATCACATAAGGATTATTAAAAGATCAATGGAGGATAACTAGTAGACCTGGCACACTAATTTGAAATATGCCTTATGGGCAGATAGAACAACTCCTAAAAGGTCTATTGGGAACTCCCCATATATGTTAGTTTATGGGAAAGAAGCAAGATTGTCTGTCTCTGTTGAAGTGCTAGCACTAGACATCATGAATCAGCTGAAGATGTTTGAAGAGGAAGACCCCATGGTTATCAGATATGCTCATCTTATGGAGCTTGAAGAAATCAGAGACAAGGCCATGAAGACTATGGAATATCATCAGCTTCAGACCAAAAGAAATTTTGATCAGAAGGCCAATCCCAGAATCTTTAGGGAGGGTGATATGGTGCTCAAATGGGACGAATTAAAGAGTAGGCCAGGAAAACATTCCAAGTTTGACAGCACATGGAGTGGCTCATTTCTCATTATTGAATGCAAGGAGCACAATGCATTTCAGTTATCAAATATGGATGGACAAAATTTGCCTATCCTAGTTAATGGGATACACCTGAAGAGGTGTTTTGAGGTATGAGTGCTTTGTAAATCAGTAGATTAGGTATCTATGCTTTCAATAAGTGCTACTGGACATTAGTTTAGATCTCTTTTTGCTTTTCCTAAATGTTATCTAGCATAGCTAAAGGTGGTTGCCTTCAACATTTTTGTCTTGGGTTGGTCTTTCATGCTCTTCATTGCTATTGTCCTAGGTTGCTAAGGTTAGAAACATCTATATTTTTAGTCTCTGTATGACTCCATGCCCAATGGATGCAATAAGGCCACTGATCTTATGTTTAGCAGGCAAACATCCCATAGAAGTCACCAAATTGTTGACCCATTTTTCCTCTGTCCAGAGCTAAACAGTCCACCTGGTATTTTCCTGGAAAATCCTTTGGAAAATGTTCCCATAAAGCTAAAGTGCCAAATTTTCCAAAAAAACTTGCCTAAAAAACCTTACCATTAGAAAGAGCTTGAAAAAATAGGCAGGTTTGCTTTTTACATTACCCTGAAATTCGGCCAAATAAAGGAGTTATTTATGGTCAAAGTTTTGGTCAACATACTGTTCAAATGTGCATTTGGTGGGCTTGCAAATCTCTATCGGCCTTAGAAAATGATGAAAAAAGGTAAGTTTTATGCATTTCTGATGTATATTGGGCTTAGGAAGGTGCATGTAAAAGGAGAAATCTTTTACAGATTCCCAGGATATTCCTGGTTTGTATACCAGGTCTGCATGTATATTTGGTTCATACAATGGAAATATATAAGGAAAGTTATACAAAGCAGGAGATACATTGCAGGAATATTCCATTAAAAATTCCTGCTTGTATATGGGCATTTGTATATCGCCGAGATACAAGAGGTGGGGCTCGCACACATACAAGGCCGATTGTATGTTAGAAGATACAAAGTTTGACATACAAGTGCATCTGCTACAGTGGAATGTACATCGACGCATGAATAGTGGAATATATATTTCGCTTGTATGTTTGCACATACAAGCGAAACATACAAAGAAACATACAAGGCCGATTGTCTGTTGGAAGATACAAAAGTGAATGTACATTTAGGAATGTACAAGGCCAATATACAAGTCAGAGATACATTTGCTACAGTGGCTTGTATATTTTGCTTTGTATGTTTTCACATGCAAAGCCGACATACAAAGGTTTACATACAAGCTAGACCTGATTGCATTTTTAACTTGTTTTATAAAGTTTTGGGGTCCGCCTTGTATATGGGCGATTGTATATTGCGATATAAAAGTTAGAGATACAAGGGTTGTATCTAAGGCAAACTTGAATCGAAGATCAAATTTAGCATATTCAGGTCTTGAGTCTGCCTTGTATATGTTTAAGTGTTTTGTATATTTGAACATGCAGGGAAATATACAAAGAAAGTGATACAAGCCGGATCCGACCCAGCAGTCAAAGCACTTTATACATTTTTTAAGTCTGGTTTGTATATTTGGCGTTTGTATATCTTACGATATACAAATAGACATACATTGCGACATACAAACTAGATTTCACAGAGGCCTTCAGTCTACTCTAAAAAAATTTCAGGTCCATGCCTTGTATGTATAAAGTGTTTTGTATGTTTTCACATACAAACAAATATACAATGGGAAACATACAAGCCGAACCTGACCCAAAAAGTTAATTTTCATAGATTCAGGCCTGGAGTCCATGGCTTACCTACATAGGAGATATAATCGGTGGGGACCACAAAAGAGAAGAGGTGCAGACGCAATTTTTTAATGTATGTTTTCCTTGTATGTTTGAACATACAAAGTCATTTCGAGCCAAATGTACAAGCGCCATGCATATGGAAAGGGAGTTGTAGAGGAGATTTTGGATGCTGATTTGAGCAGCAAATGCAAGTGATATCTACACAGAGGCAAAGCAATATATACAAGTGGTTGACCAAAACTTTGACCGCCTATATCTCCTCCATCCTGGCAAATTTTGACATGATGTAAAAGGCAAAGATGCATGTTTTTGTCCCCTCTTTCATTTGTCAAGGTTTTTAGGAGGTTTTTGTCACTTTTCATTTTTAGATTTGGCTTTGCATGTTTTGAGTGACTGGACATTTCAACAACTTTTCAGGCAAGATGCAGATATGTTTTGCATTCAGTTCTATAGGTAATGAATAAGCAGCTCGCATTAATGAGCAGAAATATCTTCCCCCCATCCTATTTCAGATATTTTCATGTATGCATTGCTGAGGATGGACGAGGAAGCTGCTTGTATTAATGACTAAAAAAATCTTCTAGCTGCCCAGTGCCAGATATTCGATGCCATAACTTCTGCAGCTGGGCAGTCATTCATGTAGATATTTTCTATTCCAGCTCTTAGAGCAAATTTTGTAACTGACCTAGGTTAGTTTGAAATGCTATATATATGCATTCATATGATGTAAATAAGGTTGGAATTTTTTTTAGCATTCAGGCTTTTTTTTTGCAAACAGAGCCTTCTATACTGTAACCATGCCTTCCCACTGAATATACTTAAGTTATTTTGCCTCTTTGGACTGATTTCTAGTCATGCGTGAATCTGCATATGGTTGTTTGTGAATGTTTCTGTTCCTCTCAATCGTCTGGTTTCTCACCTTTGCTAGGGTTAATTGAATATGTGTATGTTTGTTTGTTATATGCGGTTACGCTATGCATTTCCTCAGTATTGTGAGGGTTCTTTTATTAAACTTGGTGAATCACCCTTTGTTTTCAAGCTTTTGTTTTGTCCTTCACTTTAAAGCATTCCTCCTCCCTTTTTCTCTTAAAATTTAGTAGTTTTAGGTGATAACCAGTTAAGGAAGTTGGCCTTCTCTAGAGCTCTGATTTCATTTAGCAAAGTCCCATACTTAGAGATCATTCCCATGTTACTCCAGATTGCAGAGGTCTCACAACTATATGCAAGGGTGCAAATCTAGGTGATAACAAATTTTGGCATGCCCGGTGGGACCAGAGTCAGAACATAATCAAGATAACAATCACTATTGCTGGTTTTGATGTGTAGCTAGTGATTACTGCCCTTTAGAGGTTAATGTTTGCATATCTGGTGACTCACATTAAGGAAGAACAAGTAGTCCAGTCCTGTTGATACATGTTTTATGAGAAAGATTCAAACCAGGAGTTTGATCTCATTTGAATATTTGCAGCTGTCTCTGCCTAGAAGGCAGAGTAGAGCCGTAACAAGTGCTCCAGTTTCCAAAAGAGTATAGTAATCTCTACCAAGTTTCAGGCTGGTTGTACCTGTAGTCCTTGCTACAGTCCAAACTATCCTACCTCTAGCCGTTCCAATAGTGAGAAATCAACCATTTGTGGCTTTTGATGGGGGCAGTGCTTTAAATTTAATAGTACATGATGTGATACCCATGGCAACTTTGAAGAGTTTACCCTATTTCATAGGGGAAAATCAAACTACCCCTATTGAGCATATTAGAGACGTGGCTTCTCTATGTGGAGTGCATCATATAACCCAAGAAAACGTAGCCATCAGGCTATTGGCTGCTTCATTCAAGGGAAAAGCATTGCAATGGTTTAGGAGCCTACTACTACAGACCATTACAACCTGGGATGATCTAGGGGATAAGTTAAATAAGCAATTTCAAGATAAATTAGACAACTTGTCATTGGTTGAACAGATGACCACCATAAAGAGAGCTCCTTAGGAGCAAATGATGGACTTTAACTTCAGATTCTAAAAGACATGGGACAGAATTCCTACTATGGTAAGGCCTTCAGCTAAATATGCATTCTTGTATTTTTTGAAAGCCTTGAACAGTGATATTTCAATAATGATTCAATCATTACGAGATACTAGTTTGCCTGCTGCATATGAAATAGCTATTAGGGCAGAGAATAATCTGATTCAGGCTAGTAAAATAGCACCTAGGCCACCCATGCCCATTTTCCCTAAAATTCATGCTTCCATGCCTTTACCAATTCCATATTTTGCCCCTTTACCTGTTACTACAGCACTACCAAGTACTGTCAACTCTGAAGCTGCTACTTCTAGCTCATCACAAGAATTAAAGGGTATTAAAAATAGCCAACAGAAAATAGAAAATATTTTGCAAACTTTTGGCAATGAGCTAGTGAGCATTAAAAAATAGCAATCCCAAGGCAGACAATCTTACCTGTCACAACCTCAAGGGCAAAATCAGCAGCAATATCAAGGCCAAAATTAGCCTTATCAAGCTAATAGGCCTCCATATCAAAGTAACTACCAAGGTGCCAGACAAAATGTAAATCAAAGGCCTTTTCAGCCTTATAACTCATCACCTATTAACGCAGTAAGGGACCTTGTCCCTACTCAGAACAATATTGCAGCTGAGTATGAATGGTGCTATCCATGTAATCAGCCACACAGTCAAGGAGCCTATTCAAATGGAGTGATAAATTAGGCTTTAATGGTACAGAATATTGCAGTCCCATAGTTAAATACACCTGATGATGGAGTTGTGCAACAGCAAGAGCAACCTCAGGGAGATTCTGCTTTCATGAACTAGCAAGAAGGTGAACTTTGTGGCATGAATAGAGATAATACTCCAGTGGCTGCAAATACAAGGGCCAAGAAGAGGGGTTACGAGATTGAACAAGTAGCAAATAAAGGAAAAGTACCTGCTGATGCTTCTATATCTCAAATTCCCCATATTCTACAAAGAAATACTTTAGCAACAGCAAGGGAAATGCCTCGTTTACAAGCTAATACTATTGCTACAAAATAACAACAAAGGGTAAGTGTCACTCCACCTTTTAATATTATTGAAAATATGAAGAAGATGAACGTGACAATGTCTATGTGGGATTCATTAGCCATCCCAAGCCAAAAGGACATATTACAATCTACCTTATCTAACTTAAAAGTGTCCAAAGATACAACTATTGACCAAAATAGGGCTGTCATTACCAATTCATCCAAGGATAACAGCAAATAGCCTAACAAAAGTGCTAAGCCACTCCCATTTTATGTATCATTGATAATTAGAGAAAAGTTAGTACATAATTGCATGGTGGACAGTGGAGCAAGCAGTTTTGTGATGCCTAAGTAGATTGTAGACTAATTAGGGCTCGAGTACTAGCCTCTTGAAAAAGGTGTACTCCAATTAGATGGTGCAACTGTCAATATTGTAGGTGTAATAAAAGACCTACGCCTCACTCTCCATACTTGTCCCAATGTTTCCATTTCACTAGAGGTGTTCATCATTGATTTGCCTCCCCTTTTTGCCATGTGCTTATCAAGAGAATTTACAGCCAAGATAGGAGGATATTTATTGTCAGACTGGTCCCACATGTTTTTTTAGACCAGATATGGCACCAAAGTAACTTTAAAATCTGAGTTACTTTCAAATCATCATATAGAGCCTTACACACTGAGTGTTGTTAATGCAAATTGTATTATTTCTGATGATCCTGAGCTTGTTGCTGCTCAAGAACTACAAGCTGAAAGCATACCAGAGGTACTCTTAAGGAAGTGGTCCTCAGAAAATGTTATAGATGATAATGAGGCACATATTCAAGAAAATGGTATGCGGGTTTACATACTACATGAACCTGAAGCAGCAATACCAAATCTTGTAAAAGATGTAGAACATCAGACAGAGTAGCAAGGAGAAGTATGGAAAATGTATTTTGCTGGCTCTAGGAGCAAGAATGGATCTAGTGGTTGTGCAATGCTTGTGTCACCACAAGGTGAAAAATATTTTTCTTCATTCCGTTTTGCCTTTGCATGTACAAACGACACTGTTGAATATGAAGGATTGATCCAGGGTTTACAATGGGCAAGGAAGAGAAAGATTGGCTATTTACAAGTGTTTGGGGACAGTGAACTAATTGTAAATCAGGTAAGAGGACTACATCTTACAAAGAATGATGCTTTGAAGTGTTATAAGCATAGGGTCTGGAACATGATTGAAGAGTTTGATGCTTTCAATCCGATCTCCATTCCGAGAAATCAGAACTCCCATGCTGATAGGTTAGCTACAATTGGGGTTCAGTTTGACATCCCTAGTGATATTCAACGAGAAAAGGTGCAGCCTCATGTCAAAATATTTGATAGACCCTCTATCCCTGATAATAATATTCATTGGCAAGTTTTTGAAAGTGATGAACAGATCCTGCGTTTCTTGTTGGAGGAAGATGAATTTTTTGTGATAAATCAGGATAAGCTCAAACAACAATATGGCAATGATCAATTTGTTCAGTTGAGAGCTAACAAGCTGCCCAAGGGATTGGTAACCTTGGAATCTATTTTTAGTACAGATGATCAACTGAAAAAAAGCAAGGCTAGCATGCAGGTTAAAGAAGAGCATTATGAGGAGCTAGAAATTTTTAAAGGTAAGCTTCTTAAAATCAGTAAAATTTGCTCATCTGAGGATAGAAGAGCTTTTATTACTCTTTGTTAAAAGTTTGAAGATGTGTTTTCTTGGGATTATTCAGACCTAAAGGGGTTTGACCCTCAGATTACCCAGCACACTATAGTGTTAGAACCAGGTACTAAACCTGTGAGGCAGAAGTAGAGACCTTTAAACCCAAAGCTTGAGCCTCTAATGATTAAAGAACTGACTAAGCTAATTGAAGGGAAAATCATTTTTTTAATCAAGCATACTTCTTGGGTCTCCAACCTTGTCCTTGTAAGAAAAAAGAATGGAGAGATTAGGCTATGCGTCGACTTCAGAGACCTCAATAGAGCCTCCCTAAAAGATCACTACCCACTGCCCTCAATGGAACAAATTCTGCAGGTAGTGCTCGGCTCAGAAAGATTTTCTTTGCTTGATGGGTTATCTGGTTACAATCAGGTGTTAGTTAAAGAGGAGGATCAGTTCAAGACCACTTTCACCACCAAATGGGGCACCATGGCCTACAAAAGAATGCCTTTTGGCCTCTCGAATGCTAGCTCTACTTTCTAGAGAGCAATGGATATGGCCTTTAAGGGTTTAATATATAAATTGCTGCTGGTATACCTGGTTGACATCATAGTTTTTTCCAAGAATGCAACTGAACATTTATCTCATCTGAGGCTAGTATTTGAAAGATGCAAGGAATTTGTGATATCTCTCAATCCCAGGAAGTGCATATTTGCGGTACATCAAGGCAAGATGCTAGGGCACGTTGTGTCAAAGGAAGGCATTACCATTGATCCTAAAAGGGTAAGAGTTATTCTAGAGCTACCTTTACCTAGCCACAAGAAGGGGCTACAAAGTATTATATGTAGAATTAATTTTCTGCGAAGATTTATCCCTGACATTGCGAATCTTTTGAAGCCTCTGACGTCTATGTTAAAGAAGAACATAGTTTTCAGTTGGACGAAGGAGGCCAAGCTCAGCTTTGAGTCCATCAAAGAGGCGTTAGCAGCTGCACCAACTCTGGTAAACCCTGATTTCTCCAAGGATTTTATCTTATATGCTTATGGTGCCTGGATACCATCTCTGCGATTTTGTTACAGTAGCAGAGTGAGGGTTTTGAGAAACCAATCACTTTCTTTAGCCAAGGGCTAGAGGAGTACGAGCAAAGGTATAGCTTTGTTGAGAAACATGTCCTAGCAGTGATAAGGCCTCAAGAGGTTTCGACACCTTGTTTCTAATAAAAAGATACATTTGATGGTCAATCATCCCAGTGTGAAAGAGTTCATGTTAAGCAAAGATGTTAATGAGAAAAGTGTTGGTTGGATCACCAAAGTCATGGAATATGACGTGGAGATCAAGATAACCAAGCTTGTCAGAGGCATAGGACTTAGTGAACAACTCACTACCAGTTCAAAGAGTGAAATAGAAAAAGAAGAGGAGGTGCTTATGACTATTGAAGAGGAGCACCAAAATGATACAGTAGCAGTAGGCACCAGTTGGATAAATGATATGACTTAATTTTTAAAAACTGGTAAATGTCCTGCAATTCTAAATAGAACCAGAAGAAGGTATTTTAGACTGCAATCCATTCCATATGTTTTAATAAATGGCATCCTTTTTAGAAAGGATTTTAATGGTGTATTGCTAATATGCATTGATTATGATCAGACTGATAAAGTGCTTCATGAGTTTGATGATGGAACCATAGGGGGTCATTTTTACCCAAGGACTACTACTTGGAAAATAATGAGAGCTAGCTATTACTGGCCCAACTTATTTAAAGATGCCCCTGCATGGGATAGAAAATGTATAAAATGTGTCATTTTTGTAGGAAAAGAAAGGCTGTCAGCCTTACCTCTATGGCCATATCAAGAAAAGCATCCCTTCATGAGATGGGGCATTGATTTTATAGGTCCTATTAACCCACCATCAAGTGCAGGCCACAGGTGGATACTTACAGCTACAAATTATTTCACAAGATGGACTGAAGCAGTGGCCCCGAAGGAATCCAATGAAATTGTTGTCTTTAATTTTTATCATGATTTGATATCTAGATTTGGAGTGCCTGAGTCCATTATATCAAACAATGCTTTGGCCTTTGTTGGCCTAAAGATAACTGACTGGGCTGTTAAGAGTGGGATCTATCTAAATACTTCTTCAAATTATTACCCACAGGGTAATGGTTTGGCCGAATCTACAAACAAAAATCTCATAAGGATTATTAAAAGATCAATGGAGGATAACTAGCGAACCTGGCACACTAATTTGAAATATGCCTTATGGGCAGATAGAACAACTCCTAACAGGTCTATTGGGAACTCCCCATATATGTTAGTTTATGGGAAAGAAGCAAGATTTCCTGTCTCTATTGAACTGCTAGCACTAGACATCATCAATCGGCTGGAGATGTTTGAAGAGGAAGACTCGATGGTTATCAGATATGCTCAGCTTGTGGAGCTTGAAGAAATCAGAGACAAGGCTATGAAGACTATGGAATATCATTAGCTTCAGACCAAAAGAAATTTTGATCAGAAGGCTACTCCCAGAATCTTTAGGGAGGGTCATATGGTGCTCAAATGGGACGAATTGAAGAGTAGGCTAGGAAAACATACCAAGTTTGATAGCATATGGAGTGGCCCATTTCTCATTACTGAATGCAAGGAGTACAATGCATTTCAGTTATCAAATATGGATGGACAAAGTTTGCTTATCGTAGTCAATGGGATACACCTGAAGAGGTGTTTTGAGGTAAGAGTGCTTTGTAAATTAGTAGATTAGGTACCTATGCTTTCAATAAGTGCTACTGCACATTAGTTTAGATCCTTTTTTGCTTTTCCTAAATGCTGTCTAGCATAGTTGAAGGTTGTTGCCTTCAACATTTCTATCTTGGGTTGGTCTTTCATGCTCTTCATTGCTACTGTCCTAGGTTGCTAAGGTTAGAAATATCTATATTTTTAGTCTCTGTATGACTCCATGCCCAATTGATGCAATAAGGCCATTGATCTTATGTTTAGCAGGCAAATATCCCATAGAACTCGCCAAATTGTTGACCCATTTTTCCTCTGTCCAGAGATAAATAGTCCACCTAGTATTTTCCTTGAAAATCCTTTCAAAAATGTTCCCATAAAGCTAAAGTGCCAAATTTCCCAAAAAAACCTTACCATTGGAAAAAGTTTGAAAAAATAGGCAGGTTTGCTTTCTACATCACCCTAAAATTTGGCCAAATAAATGAGTTATTTATGGTCAAAGTTTTGGTCAACATACATTTCAAATGTTCATTTGGCGGGCTTGCAAATCTCTATCGGCCTTAGAAAATGATGAAAAAAGGTAAGTTTTATGCATTTCTGATATATATCAGGCTTAGGAAGGTGCATGTACAAGGAGGAATCTTTCATAGATTCCCAGGAGATTCCTGGTTTGTACATTGGGTCTGCATGTATATTTGGTTCATACAATGGAAATATACAAGGAAAGTTATACAATTCAGGAGATACATTGCAGGAATATTCCATCAAAGATTCCTGCTTGTATATGGGCGTTTGTATATCGCCAAGATACAAGAGGTGGGGCCCGCGCACATACAAGGCCGATTGTATGTTAGAAGATACAAAATTTGACATACAAGTGCATCCACTACAATGGAATGTACATCGGTGCATGAATAATGGAATGTATATTTCGCTTGTATGTTTGCACATACAAGAGAAACATACAAAGAAACATACAAGGCCGATTGTCTATTGGAAGATACAAAAGTGAATGTACATTTAGGAATGTACAAGGCCAATATACAAGTCAGAGATACATTTGCTACAATGGCTTGTATATTTTTCTTTGTATGTTTTCACATACAAAGCCGATATAGAAAGGTTTACATACAAGCCGGACCCGATTGCATTTTTAACTTGTTTTATAAAGTTTTCAGGTCCGCCTTGTATATGGGCGATTGTATATTGTGATATACATGTTAGAGATATAAGGGTTGTATGCAAGAAGGACTTGAATCAAAGATCAAATTCAACATATTCAGGTCTTGGGTCTGCCTTGTATATGTTTAAGTGTTTTGTATATTTGAACATGCAGGGACATATATAAAGAAAGTGATACAAGCCGGATCTGACCCAGCAGTGAAAGCACTTTATACATTTTTGAAGTCTAGTTTGTATATCTTGCAATATACAAATAGACATACATTGTGACATACAAACCAATTTTCACAAAGGCCTTCAATCTACTCTATAAAATTTTCAGGTCCGTGACTTGTATGTATAAAGTGTTTTGTATGTTTTCACATACAAACAAATATACAATGGGAAACATACAAGCTAAACCTGACCCAAAAAGTTAATTTTCATAGATTCAGGCCTAGAGTCCATGGCTTGTATGTTCACACATGCATAGGAGTTACAATTGGTGGGGCCCACAAAAGAGAAGAGGTGCAAACGCAAGTTTTTGAATGTATGTTTTCCTTGTATGTTTGAACATACAAAGTCATTTTGAGCCAAATGTACAAGTGCCATGCATCTGCAAAGGGAGTTGCAGAGGAGATTTTGGATGCCAATTTGAGTGGCAGATGCAAGTGATATATACAGGCGGTTGACCAAAACTTTGACGACATGTTTCTCCTCCATCTTGGCAAATTTTGACATGCTGTAAAAGGCAAAGATGCATGTTTTTGTCCCCTCTTTCATTTGGCAGGGTTTTCAGGAGGTTTTTGTCAATTTTCATTTTCAGATCTGGCTTTACATGTTTTGAGCGACTGGACGTTTCAACAACTTTTGGGGCAGGATGCAGATATGTTTTGCATTCATTTCTGTAGGTAATGAATAAGCAGCTCGTATTAATGAGTAGAAATATCTTCTCCCCATCCTGTTTCAGATATTTTCATGTATGCATTGTTGAGGATCGACGAGGAAGCTGTTTGTATTAATGACTAAAAATATCTTCTAGCTGCCCAGTGCCAGATATTCGATGCCATAACTTCTGCAGCTGGGCAGTCATTCATGTAGATATTTTTTGTTCCAGCTCTTAGAGAGAATTTTGTAACCGACCTAGGTTAGTTTGGAATGCTATATATATGCATTCATATGATGTAAATAAGTTTGGAATTTTTTTTAGCATTCAGGCTTTCTGTTTCCAAACAAAGCCTTCTATACTATAACTATGCCTTCCCACTGAATATACTCAAGTTATTTTGCCTCTTTGGACTAATTTCTAGTCCTGTGTGAATCTGTATATGGTTGTTTGGGAATGTTTCTATTCCTCGCAATCATCTGGTTTCTCACCTTTGCTAGGGTTAATTGAATCTGTGTATGTTTTCTTGTTATATTCGGTTATGCTATGCATTTCCTCAGTATTGTGAGGGTTCTTTTATTAAACTTGGTGTATCACCCTTTGTTTTCAAGATTTTGTTTCATCCTTCACTTTAAAGCATTCCTCCTCCCTTTTCCTCTTAAAATTTAGTAGTTTTAGGTGATAACCAGTTAAGGAAGCCAGCCTTCTCCGGAGCTCTAATCTCATTTAGCAAAGTCCCACACTTAGAGATCATTCCCATGTTACTCCAGAATGCAGAGGTCTCACAACTGTATGCAAGGGTGCAAATCTGGGTGATAACAGTTATTTTCAGGGAACTTAGAGCTATTTTTGAACCTAAGCAGCCAAAAGAAAAAGATGAAAAGGTAAAGAAGATGCACTTTGACTTAGAGTAGCAAGATGCACCTCAGGAAGAACAAAATGATGGATTGGGGGGTGAAGAAGAAGAAGAAGATTCAAGTAGTTTTGATGAAGATGAATCTGTTGTTATAGAAGAAGTTGGTACAAATGATCATGCAGAAGAATGAGTAGAGTCTCTTACTCCATCGTTGAGGAGATCCACAAGACAACATAATCTAGTTGATAGGTATAGCCCACCAGATTTCCATTGTGTATATGCTTTATTGAGTACTAACAATGAACCTAAATCCTATAAGGAAGCTATTCATGTAGATGATAGTGAGTCTTGGCAGTTAGCCATGTAGGAGGAGATAATGGCTTTAGATTCTTGTAACACCTGGGATTTTGTTTGTTTGCCCAAAGGAGGAAAGGCCATAGGATGTAAGTGGGCCTTCAAGAAGAAGTTTGGACCAGACGGGTCATTGGAGAAGTCCAAGGCTAGACTGGTACCCAAGGGCTACTCCCAGAGAGAGGTAGTTGATTTTGGTGAGATATTCTCTCCTGTTGCTAAATTGACTTCTATTAGATTTCTCTTATCCATTGCTGCAACTTATGGTTGGGAGATTGAGCAAATGGATGTTAAGACTGCATTCTTGCATGGAGATCTTGAAAAAGAAATTTATATGAAACAACCTACAGGTTTTGAGGTAAAAGGAAAAGAACACTGGGTTTGTAGGTTAAAGAGGTCTCTTTATGGTCTAAAACAATCCCCCAAAATGTGGTATCAAAATTTTGATTCATTTGTTTTGAAATTGGGTTTTACTAGAAGTCAGGAGGATCATTATGTTTACATTCATTGTGTTGATGATTCTATAGTGGTTATTGCTTTGTAAGTTGATGACATGTTTTTCAGTAATACTAAGGTTATGGTCAGTGAGCTTAAAGCCTAAATTTTAGGTGCATTTGAGATGAAGGATCTTGGTGCTGTAAGCTATATTTTGGGAATGGAGATCAGGAGGGACAGAGTTAATAGAGAGCTTTGGTTGTCACAAAGTAAGTATGTGAATACTATTGTGCAGAGGTTTAGTTTGTAGGATTGTAACCCAGTTAGAGTTCTTTTACCCATTGGTACTAAGATTTCATTACATATGTGTCCAAAGACTAGGAATGATCTTGAGGATATGTCTAATGTGCCATATGCTAGTCTTGTAGGGAGTTTGATGTATGCAATGGTTTGCACTAGACCAAATATTGCCCAAGCAGTGGGAGTTTTGAGCAGATTTATGTCTACCTTTGGTAGATAGCATTAGAACTATGCAAAGAGGGTATTTAAATATCTTGCAAGTACTCCTGATCATTATTTGGTTTATTCTGGTACTGATAGTGCTGATAAATCTTTGGACATACAGGGTTTTGTTGATGCAGATAGGGCAGGTGACTTGGATAGTCGAAGGTCCACTAGTGGCTATCGTGTTTACTCTGTTTGGAGGTACAGTGAGTTGGATGAGTAAGAGGCAGCCCACAGTTGCTTTGTCCACTATAGAAGCAGAGTATATGGCTGCTACTCATGTCTCTAAGGATCCAGTTTGGTTGAGGAGACTGTGTATAGGTATTGGTTTTGATTGCAGGATCATTCAGATTGGTTGTGATAGCCAGAGTGCTATCTGTTTGGCCAAGAATCCTATGTATCATGCTCGGACTAAGCATGTTGATATTCAGTATCACTTTGTTCGAGAGTTGGTTTCAATTGAAGAGATTAAGCTGAAGAAGATAGACACCTAGGAGAATGTTACAGATTCATTGACTAAGCCTGTGAGCACAAAAAAGTTTGTATGGTGCAGAGAGGATATGGGCCTTGTTTCTAGTCCTTGATTATTTTTTATTTGTTTTCCTATGGGTCGATTTACAATATATAATGTCAAGTGGGAGAATGTTGGAATAAGGTACCATTAACCTTGTAAATTCCAATATTATATTTTATTCCATTTATTATTTGTTATTTGTAATTACCCATAAGGGAATGAGGTAGTCTCATTGACAATTGTAATTTTAGAGTTACTGGCGGCAGTTACGGAGTGACATTTATGGTTGGCAAATGTAAAAACTCATGGGAAATGAGGATAGGCATGCTCCCTTGAGGAATATACTATTTTTGGCATGTATGCCAACTATCATAATATTTGGTGAGTGAATCTATGATAGCTGCAAGTTGTCATATGATTATGAGATTCTATGACGCATATGGCGGATATGTTAGTTGTATATTTGCTATCTTTAGCCCAAGGTTCCTATCTTGGAAAGATACTCTTTTTTCTGGAATCTATGATAGTTATGACACATCATAAGATGTTGTAAGAGGCTAGATTTAGTCTTGGGCACCCAACCTTGGCATGGCTATTTTTGGACAAGTGTAAAATGCTTGTAAGATGGTAATTAATGTTTACATGCTGGAGAATCTTAGGAGAGAGAAGGTGAATGCTTAATATGAGTTAGAAAATGTTTCTATAAGTATTTTCCATGTATTTGTTGCTGCAATATAGATTTTAGGTACTCAGGTGTTGCTGGAATGCTATTAGATTGAAGACTGGTGGAGAGAGTTGAAATGTTGTTATATTGTAAATCATTTTCAGATTAATACAAACATTGGGCCTCTTTCCTGTGTGGAGTTTTCTACCCAAAATGGTTTTCTCCATGTTAAACATTGTGTTATATGTTCATATTTTTGATTTTGCATTTTTGTGAAGCATAGTTTTGTTTCTGTGTTACAATCTCCATTAATAACACACAGTTAAAGATTGCATAAGTTTATATTGAATCAGATTTTCATTGAAGTAGTTTTTCTTTCATTTCTAAAACAACTAAGAAAACCCAAGAATAGAGGTAGGTGGATGCTCAATGGACATGGTAGCCACTAACATAGAAGAACTAGAGTGGCCTATAACCATAGTTTGACTTGCAAAATTAAATCTAACCAAAGTACTAAGATAGTTAAAATAATATGAGAGATTGAAAAGTATGAATGACATACAATTTCTTGGATGGAAGACATTGAAAATACATTGGAAGATGAGAGGTGTAGAAGAAATGGTGGTTGACCTATAAAATAGAGAACCCAAGACAGATGAATGTCCTAACTTGTCTCAACATAGGGTCATAATAAATGAGGGTTTTTGGGATTTGGTAACCCCAATTTCCATAAGAAGCACATTGAACCTTTGCAATGACCCTTAGAACACTGAAGTAAGTAGGTGTGATGGGATGCAAAGAAGGGAGGAAATTAAGAAGTTATTGTCTATTAAAGATGATAAAAGAGATAAGGAGATGATAAAAAAATTTGCAAAAAAAATGAATTTGACATGGAAACCTTAGAGATGTTGGAAGAAGACTAACCAGACAATGATGAGGAAGGGAGTAACCCCAATGTTAAACTATTAGAAAATAAAGAGTTAACAAAAGTCACATCCCTAAGATGAAGATACATTATGAGGAGATGAACCCCCAGGCCAAGAGTCACCCCCTGTGTCAAATAAGACAAGAAGAGTTTCCAAAGAAGAAATAAATAGTGAATCCATGCTTAGGCTAGAGGAACTGATAGCAAGAAGTAATCATATAAATGTTTTTGAAGAGATGTTGGGTAGTGAATCCTTTAATATTAGGTTGCTTATAGATAAAGGTAGAGAAAGGAAATTAATAAAGCAACAAAAAGGGGGAATCAGACACAAAAAACTGAGAGAGAGAGAGAGAGAGAGAGAGGATAATCCCTAGATCACAAAAAGATAAATCAAAAATACCTTTAACTCCTACAGATATGGCTGCAAATGGGACTAAACTTCCTATTTTTGGTAAAGACACTGAGAATGTTAGCAGACATCTCTTCATCTTAGAATTTGACTAGAGTAGGATTAAAATTGATGATTACTATCTACTCAATTATATGATTCATGGAAATGCTTAGGGATGAACCCCTAAGATGGTATATCAAAGAATGCCTAAAGCATGATAAAAAAATGAGAATAATTAAGTGAATCATTTTTGAAAAAATTTCTATGTGGGGTATATCAAAGTATGCCTGAAGCATGATAAAAAAATGAGAATAATTAAGTGAATCACTTTTGAAAAAATTTCTATGTGGATGCTCTAATATAAAGTGTAAGAAAGATGAGGGAGATGATACAAGTAAAAAATGAATTAGTAAAGGAGTATGACCAACATTTTAAAAAATTGGTCATGAAGTTTGGAGAACTGCTAATAGGAAAAGTAAAGATTTGAGTGGTTTATATTAGGATCAATACCCCATATTGGAGCTGCATTAGATGAGAAATTATTCTCCGCATACAAAGAAGTAGTAGAATTGGCTACTAAAGTGGAATCATAACCATGGAGAAGAGAGAATGACTCCTTTGGGAATGATGAAATTGAGAAATTAAAAGTAAAGTAGGAAATTCTAGTGAAAGGTGAGAAGAGTGAGACTTCTCCCCTAGTCAAAAGGACCAATATTTATTAGAGAGTGACACTTAAGGAATGAATTTCTAATGGTAGAAGGCACAAGAAGAGTTACCATATTAATGGTGGAACTTGAGAAAGCCCTTGGAAGGATAGTAAGTATATACTAAGGAATAGGCTAACAACGGGGCAAACAAGTGACATATTTCTGCCCTATTTTACTTCATGAAGATGATGGATATGAACCAATGGTTCATAGATGAATAGAGAATATAGTCCTTCATAGATAGAGCAATGGCTATAGTAGAAGGATTGGCTTCAAGGGCATTTAATTGATATCCAATAGATGGTTACCAAGAGTTGCAATGAAGAAGAAATCAATGACAAGTTAACAATATAAACCATAAAGTACCATACTTTCAAAATGAGGATCCTTCAACAAGCTATAATAATGACCATTACTAAGGATTTGGTAGAGGAGTCTAGCACAACAATAATAGAGGATGTCATGCAAGAAGAAGAAGCCAAATAAAAACATGCTACTATGTGGTAAACAAGGACACTATCCTAATCAATGTAGAAGAAAATGAGAAGAAAAATTAGTTGTGAGTTTTGTGGCGATACTACACATGATGCATTTAGTTTCCCCAAAGGTATACATTTTTAAAAGTAGGTTGGTGCCAAGGACAAAACTGAGGAACTATCGAGTCCAAATGCATCACATGGTGCTAAAGTACTAATGAAAATACCCAAAATTGAAGGAAAATGTGTTAGACAATGCAAGAACATAAATATGAAGTAGGGAAACCCTCACTAACAAAAAAGGAAAAAGTGGAAAGATAATATAAAGAGAAAAATAAACAAATTAGAAGGAAAGGTATTAAGAAATTCAAGAAAATAGAGAATAGAGATATCATAATTACTCTTGGAGGAATAGATACAAACAAGAAATAAATACTAAAAGAGATCGACGAAAATGATAGCAGAAGGGCCTAAATTTGACGGTCGACCCTATGTGTCAAGCAAATTTTGTATGATGGATATCCATTCAAAAGTGCCCTTAAAATATTATGACATATCTTAACATAATTAAAATTATATAAGGTCAAATATATATCATCACAATTCTATATAAATTTTGAGAGTATATTATGGCAAAATTATATAAGGTCAAATATATATATCATATGATACAATCTTTTAAAATTTTGATTGTATTTTATGGCAAAAATACCTAAATACGGCCATACGACCATCAAATTTAGGGCTTGGATGGAGGAAAATACCCAAATAAATGAGAACACTCTTTAGTAGTAATAAAATCTAAAGAACTGATAGAAAAATGCAAAAACAAGAAGAAAAGTAGAAATACTTTTTTAGAAAAGGAGACCTAGAATTTAAAAGTAATGGCTATTTTAATTAAAGACAGAAAGTTTATTAGAGACAAAGCAATTTTAAAGCAATTCCCAAAACATTGAAAAAAAAAACATATATAAAGAAGAAAAAAGTCAAGTCAAGGCCTCAGCAAAAACTAAAAACAATGTAAAGCTAAATGGGAAAATAGTCAAGAAAAAACCTATTAAACTTTGAGTTTGATATTAAACCTATTAAAAGGTCCAACACACTTTTTTCTTTGAGGGAAGTATTCTTGAAGAGTTAAAGGAGTACAAATATCTTGGGATCGACTTTAACAACAAGGTTAGCTGGGAGACTTGTAAAAAGAAAAGAATTTTGGGAGGTTGGAAAGCATGTTATGCACTCCAAAACAAATGTAGAGCGGCTGAACTATGGGATTGGAAAACTACTATGACTCTTTTTGGGCTATTGGTAAGTCCAATGATTCTTTATGGTTGTGAAATTTGGGCAAGAAGCAAGTCGAAGTCCAAGTGGAAGCATGTAGAGAGAATCCAAAAGCACATGATCATTAACAAGTTTAGGATGAAAACTTCAACTCCATATGAGATTTTTCTAGCTAAAACAAGGGTTGTTCCAATGGAAGCCATGACTATGATGTGTCTCTTAAGATAGCTCAAAGAATTTAGCAGATGGATACAAGCAGGTGGCCTAAGGTTGTCTTCAATGAGGTGATAAGGGAAAGAAAGAAATCATGGATGAAACAAAATAGCAAGTGGATGGAAAAGTGAAATATATATTTCAATGCATTCCCTATAGATGGAAAAGAAATTAAAACTTTCGTCATAGAGAAATTCCGTAAATCTATGTGGGATGGTTCCCTAGGGAGAAAGAAGAGTTATTATCTCGAGATGTTTAATCCCACTCGTGTTCATTTAGAAAAAGTGTACATTGGGGCAGCTATCTCTTGGAGAGGTAAGATTTTGATCGGTCATTTTAGGACTAACTCTCATCAGCTCCATTGTGAAATGGGTAGGTGGAAGAGACCTAAAGAAACATGGTAAGAGAGAGTGTGTACTTTTTGCACTTCTGGGGCTGTGGAATCAGAAAAACATTTTATTTTAGAATGTGACACTTACACTAAGATCAGAGCAAAGTATGTAGATATCCTGACTGTAGTTTCTTGGCATGATGTTTTTGTCGAGAGTGCTCTGGAGAAGATGGGAAAGCTCATAATATCTTTGCACAAAAGCATAATTGAAAGGCAAAAGCAAATTTGACGGGGTTGGTTGTCTCTTAAACTATTTTTAGCCTCACGAATGTTAAAAGTTATTCTATTCTTCTATTCTATAAACATCATGCCAAAAGAAATATGGGAATCTGTGGTGTCATAGCATAGCTAAGAAGGGTTTTGAAAGAAAAATATATCTTTCGTAAGTCTACACAAATATAAGTGTAAATATATTATATCTTAGAAAGAACAACTTAAAAAATGGAAAATGAGTTCCATCCATGGATGAGTTATGTTCCATGAGCACTATGTAGTAATAATTAAAAAGTATGAGAAAATCTCTTGTATTTTTTTGGGTCTTGCTTCAAAATTGTGGTATGTTATCTGGCCAATCGATCGATGTGACATGACATGTCCTACAAGATATCACTATATAGTTGTAGACACACCCTAGAACGTACGTAAAGAGAGGATACATTGAACATACAGGTTTCATTGTGGCATTAAAATTTGCACAACTATCAGATTAAAATTTACATTTTGCCAGTGTGATAGAAACCTACACAGTCTGAAGCAAAAAAGATGTCCGGTGTTTAGCATTTGCACAATGTTTTCTACCATTTATTAGGTACCCATGTTGTAACTATTGAGCATTTTAAACTTTTTTTGATTCAGCAGAATAAGAACACAATAAGAAGGACCAAATCTACGTGTGTTTCTTGCAATGCAATATTGAAATACTAAATATCAAAACTTGAGAATCTTTGAATCTATGACAGTTTCCAAAATATAGGTTTCCACTATCTTTTTTAATTGTTTTTATCAACATTGCTTCTGTTTTATTGTCAAAATGAAATAAATCTACACAGATGATCCTAGAAAACTATTCTACATTTAAAATTACCTTAACATGATTTAATGGATGGTATGGTGGCAATCATGTTAGAGGTCTTATGCTGTTTTGTTGTGCGTTGAGCCAAGTATTTTTTTGTTTAGCTTGATGGTATGGTGTGAATATATGACCTTGTTTAACAGTTAAATATATAAATCTTGCTTATCCAAGCCGAAAGTATAGAAGAAAGACAAAATTAAAACTCAATTAAAACTAAAAACTATCGGGGATAATCAAATAACTCTTAACATATGCATAAATGTGTAGCCGTATGTGTTTTGACTGAAAACTAACCCTTGGAGCCTCTGCTCAAACGTTATTATTATGCCTAGTTGGGGTCTTTATATTTCAAAATAGGTAGGAATTGAACCCTATACCCAACAAAGAAAAATGGAAGTAGTCAAAAACAACAATCAAAAGATGTGAAAATCTGCAAGTTATTCCAAGGCTGACATGGACCCAGTGGGTCCCTTCCTTCCCCTCTATGCAACCTTTTAGCTCTTTAACTGAGGCTCTGTTTATTGCATTCTGCCTCTTTTAAATTTAGCATGTATTTTCAAATGCCAAAAATTGTGTATGCCTTTCTCATTGCTAGCACTGCTAGAAAAAGGGTGTTCCTTTTTCTACATTATGCCTTGTACCTTGGAACATGTCTAAATTTGATGGCCAAATGGCCGTATTCAGTGTTTTTTGCTCAATTAAAATTTTGGGAAGATTGTATTATATAAAAGAGAAATTTTTAAAATAAATTATCAAAAATTATATAAAATTATAATAAAATATATTTGCCGATGATGGCATGGTTCGGTGGTTAAGTCGCTCAGGATGTAGTGGCGGCCACCAAAGTTCAAACCCCCACTGGGCCAACGAGCTCGCAAGGCTTTACGCCTTCGCTGGGCCAATGAGTTCGCGGGTTTGAAGTGTTCTTCCTAGGGGATGAGGTCCCCCAGTTGTGGCCTCACCGGTTCATTGCTCCAGGCAAAAGCATTCGCGTGGAGCCAGAGGGCGTGTCGCACCAGCGTCGCCGGTCACGTTAAAAAGTTTACCAGGTGCATTATCTTTAAAAAAAAAAATAATAAACCGAGGCATGGCTTAGCTTTGACAATCTTATTTTAAAGGACAAACATATGTATGCTGTTAGAGCCTAGCTAAGATGTGTTTTGAAATCCACTCTTCTTAATCTTGTGTGCTGCCCACTTGAAACAAGAAAAATTAATTTGAAAATGTTGTGGCTCAAAAATAATTTATGAGCATTGATGTGTAGGATTTTCCTCGTTGATTTGATTTCCTGATTTTTTAATTTTATTTTTTTTATTTTTACAAGTAAATCTAAATATATTATTTAATAGAGTAATATATATTTTTTGTTAAAGGGTTTTATACGAGAACTCCAACTTTAGGTTGAAACTAAGCCTTAAGGATAGAGGGGTATCAAATCCTATGATGTTGGGGCCTTACATTCAACAAGACTTGATCCTTGGTGAGCTCATTCATAACTAATCAACTTCACCAATAGACCAAGGGCCCCTTGACAAAAGTATAGCTTTATTTACAATTATAAAGAATAAATGAACTTTTTAAAAATGATGTGATAATTGATAGTATTTTTAACAGAGGTAGAGAATGTTCTGAAAATAGAACACATACACATAAAAACAGAACTGGAGAAATATAGAGGGAATAGACGGAGCTAACAAGTTCTTCAAAATTTAAAATCCTCAATGAATACTAGACCTAACTCCTTGACTACGCATGCAAGTACTTAACTAGGCTAAGACTTGTTGACGATTTTTGGTGGAGTCAATAATTACATCAAACACTCCCCCTTAATTTTAACTCCATTTTCATTACAATATTTTCAACACTAACAATTCCCAATTGTTGTTTTTTTAAATTCAAATTTGCTTTTGCCAATGGCTTAGTAAATATGTCTGCTAGTGGGTCTTTAGAATTGCAAAACTATAGGATAACTTCTCCATTACTAACCAGCTCTCTGATGAAGTGGTAATGGGTGTCGATGTGCTTGGTCATCTGATGGAAAACATGATTTCTAGAAAGTGCTATTGGTGAGCTATTATCACAAAAGATAATAATTCACTCCTTTCTTTATTTTTGGCTCAATATCACTTATTAACCTCTTCATTCATAATTCTTGAAAAGCTCCTGGTGTAGCTGCTATGTACTCTGCCTCTGCAGATGAATAGTGACTATGGGCTAGTTCTTGGATGCCCATGAAATTATACCAGTATCCAAACAAAATGCATAACCTGATGTGCTCTTTATGTCGTCAGCACTTCCTGCAAAGTCACTATCTGTAAATCCAATGAGTTGGTTGTCTTCAGAACCTGTATACAAAATACCATGTTGTACTGTTCCTGCAATATATCTTAATATTCTCTTCCTTGCCTTCCAGTTGAATCCGTTTGGTGACTCCATGAACCTGGAAAGAAGGCTGACTGCAAACATAATGTCTGGCCTTGTTGTTGTCAAATACATTCAACTCCATACTAACTACTTGTATGATGTAGAGTTTACTATTGTACTTTCATCACTTTTTCTCAGTTTGGTAACTGGAACAATAAGAGTGCTAACTGTCTTGTAAGTATTCATTCTAAATTTGGTCAACACATCCTATGCATACTTATTTTGGCTGAAGAAGATACCCTATTCTGATCTGCTTGCTTCTTTCCGCACTCACTCTCATAGTGTCCATAACGCTTGAAGTAATTGCACTGTATATTCAATTTATTAAATCTACCTCTTCCTTTGTTTCTCCTACCTCTTGCTCTCTGGTTTTGAGGTTGTGACAGAGATTGCTTTGACTAATTCTCAACACTGTCTTTGTTATCATATTGGGAAGAACTTTGATCTCTTCTGCCTTTGCCTCTACCACCCCTGCCTCTTCCTCTGCTGATTGTGGCTTACATTTGTAGGGCAGTTTCCAGAGATTCATTTTTATTTTGCATTTTGGACTCATGGTTCAACATTGAACAGGTCAACTCTTCTATGGAGTACTAAGCAAGATCCTTACATTCTTTGATTGTTGTCACCAACATATCATATGAACTTGTGGAAGACTTCTAAGAATCTTCTCCACAACTTTTATGTCTGTGATGTGTTCATCATAGGCTTTCAGTTGATTTACCACATCCATGGCTTGAGACATGAATCGATCTACAGTTTCCATGTCTTTCATTTGCAAAGTTTCAAACTTTTTCCTTAGTATCTGCAACTTAGCATTTTTTACCTTATCAATTCCTTGATATGCAGTCGCAAGTATCTGACAGGCTTGATATGCACTTGTTGTTGCTATTATTTTTGGAAAGATGGAGTCCTCAACTCCATTGTGTAGGTTCCATAGGGCTCTGGAATCTTTCTTTTCATTCTCTACATTTGTATTCCTCTATGCATTGGTCATTGCAGCTAGGTTCTTCATATTTGCCGACTACGGCCTCCCAACATTCTAGGTGTTTTCAGGTAACTTTTCATTTTGATGGCCCACATGGCATAATTTTTGTCATTTTGTATTGGTCTATGTGTGCTAGGGTTACTAGTGGCTTCTATGACTACTCCTTCAATCTATTTGTCCTTTCCTTGAGCTAATTAACAAGATCTCGCAAAAAAAATACAAAGGAAGGTGATTACCTTAGCCTGCTCTTTTGCTGAAGGAAACCTGTGTGTGCTCACGTGTTTTTACTATGGTGGGTTCTGTCTCTGAAAGGGTTGAACTCAACTGGTTCTCCTCAACTCTCGACTATCCTGTGAGTTGGATCAAATCTCTCTGCCTAGGAACACAACTATGGGCTCTAATACCATGACAATATTTTTAACAGAGGTAAAGAATGTTCTTAAAATAGAACACATATGCATAAAAATAGAATGGGAGAAATACAAAGGGAAAATATGGAGCAAAACAAATTCTTCAAAATTCAAAATCCTCAATAAATACTAGACCAAACTCCCTGACTACGCATGCAAGTACTTAACTAAGCTAAGACTTGTTGATGATTATTGGTCAAGTCAATAATTACATTTAACAATAATGATTAATCTAATTTAGAATTTTGAGAGTTTATCTAAAATAAATTAGAAGTTTCTAAAATGTTTTTTGGTTTTTGGTTTTCCATTTTTTTATTTTTTATAAATTACTAGTAGCTAGAATGCATGCATTTCATTACCCATTACATATATTATTATTCTTGGAATTTATAAATAACTCCAGTTAGAATATTTGCACTTTGGTTTATAATAGCAAAAGCATCTTATAGAGTGGTGTGAAGCTTACCACCATGCATTGAATTATTTTAATTTTTTAAATTTATTGCTATTTTAAAAAAAAATTGGATTTTTGTTTACTGGTACACAAATTTGAATATGTCAGCCCTTGCACTCACTCTAGAATGCCTCTCGACATAAAAAATAGGAACATTAGTTAATTTTGTCAATCGATAGATAGTTGTCCATTGTTTTGATCATAATTTTTGAATTCTAATTTAAAATCACAATTTCCTTAGATGTGTTAAAAGTTGAAGGATAAAATTTGAATTGAGTCATTTCTAGAATTTGACTAGTTCAGATTGTGTGTAGAAAATAGATGATTGTAATAGATTTGCCTCAGTTTTCTCATTTTTAAATCTAAATAAGGACTTGTAGTGTTTCTAAACACCTTTAGGGGATTTACTAAATTGTAGTGGTCAAGTTCTCCCTAATCATATCCCTGTTAGGGTGGCTTTATAGTTTATACATTTGAGCATAGATTTGAACACAAGAAGCGAGCATGCAATAAATCTAGGATTAGCAAGCGTGCAATAGATTTTCCTTTGAGTTGTTAGGTCTGGATGTTCTTTTGACATTCAAATATTCATTCCATGATTTTAAAATGAGTGCATGTTTTTAAATACAACAATCAAGTATACAAATAAAGATAAGCATGTACTAGGGTAGCTCAACAAGTACTAAAGGAGGGGAAACATGGGCCCATTTTATGAAAGATGAGTTTAAAATAGGTCTAGGTATCATGAATGTGAATTGAGGGATCATTGATAAATGAGATCAAGATAAGCGATTCATGAGCCAATTTCACACACAATTATGCCACTTGTAAGCTAATTATTGTATTTAGGACACCCTAATCAATGGAGCCCCAAAACATTAGGGAGAAGGCCCAAAATCATGTTTTGAAAGAATTGACTTATGTGTTTTATTAGGTGATTTCTCCTTTACTTCATGTGTAACCACATGATGGGGTGTGTTATGGTGAACAAAACTAGTTTCTTGATGTATCTTGGAAGAATGTTTATCATTTGTTATCATATGATT
This sequence comes from Cunninghamia lanceolata, assembly GCA_027924645.1. NCBI lineage: Eukaryota > Viridiplantae > Streptophyta > Pinopsida > Cupressales > Cupressaceae > Cunninghamia > Cunninghamia lanceolata. The sequence goes on from BSBN01001094.1 coordinate 827,319, forward strand.
AGCAACATCAAGTAAGGGGGCTTTTGTATCATGAGTATGTTTAATGTTTAGCTTCTATTTGTTTATAGGATCTTGAAACTTATGGTTAATGCAACATATCTATCTATATAATATCCTTGTATAGTATAATAAGCATAAAAATACTTAGTTTGATGTGGTGTAAGCATGGTCTAGGGCCACTAGTAAAGTAATCTCTGAAAGCACATGACAAATCATGGAAGGATGTGTCATAATCATGACATGAATTTCTTAGCTCTACCAATCAAGGTATTACCAAATGCATCAAATTACTAGCATCATGTGTATAAGGATAATGTGAAAATAGGAATAATCGATAACATGTAACTTTTCATCTTCATTGCCACTAAATTACTCTTATCATCAATGTGTTACAAGAATGTGCATCATAAGATAAATCATCATTAAATAAAGAGTTATCAACCTTACCATGAGAAGATAAAGGACTATCATTCCATTCATTATTAAATATATCATCAATGCACCGTGAGCCACAAAATATTTAAAGAAGCAATAGCAACCTCATGTAAAGTTAAAACACATGTATCATGTATAGGCAAATGACTAGTAATAAAAATAAGTAAAATAATCATAAATAGGTAGTTTAAAATCAACACACATATCATTAGGCATGGGGGAGGTGCATTATCATCATTTGTAATTGAAGGTGAAACATGTGTATTGATATTCCTAAGGTCCTTTAGGAAAGATGAAGCAAGAAAAGAATGAGTAGGAGGTTGTATAGGTGGACAAGGAAAGCTATCATGGGACGTCGATTGAATATGGTCACTAGAAATACCATCATTACATAAAGAAGGATCTCTTAATGTATCATGGAATGTTAGGGCTAGAATATAATCATCACTTGTCTCCCAAGATGTAGGATCATGATGAGTCATGAAGATAAATGAAATAAAAACCTCTAACATAGATGGAAAGGAATGCATAAGGTCCATAAAGGGTTAAAAAATGAGATAAGTTCTCAACAATTTTGTGCATGGAACATGTAGGCTCATCTTTGTCGTAAAAGAAGGAAATATCATTAATGATCAAATGATAAGAGTCAATAGATCATGAGAAAAAACTCATAATCAATGATGTCTAGGTATGAAGAGAATCCCAAAATAAAGGATCATAACATGATCCATGGTAAAGATATATCAATGTTGTGAACAAGGGTGGGTTGGTGGGAATCAATATAAGATTAGTTATAAGAATCCATTTCCGATTGCTTCCTTCATTTCCTATATAGCCTCCTTGTGAAGATTTTGGACACTCTCTGTTGGTTTCATCCACCTTCTAGGAGCAGCATCTACAACAGAAAACTCTCACATGAAATGAGAGAAGCACACAAGCTATTTCATCAAAAAAAGAGTGAATAATATTGAGATGCTTAATTTACATATTGTACAGGCTTTTAAAGCCATGAGAATGCTGATGGGTAAGAAAACTACTCCATGAAGTAATTACCCTAAGTGAAAAACTTAACACACTAACACCCCCCCTTAAGTGCAAACTTAGGGAGAATTATTATGCAAAATCAAGATGCAATATGGGTCTCAGCTACACAACCATGTTAGGTACCCATTTACAATGCAAAAAAGAAATCTCTCACAATCAGAGAAAAGGAAAAGAACTCTGTGGGAAAAAATCCCCCCCAAAAAGAGAGAAAGAAAAAAAAATGATGCATGGATGGAGGACTCAATCACACCCCCAAGGACTACATACATCATGTATATACAATCAATGATCTCCCCATAAGAGGGAAAGAGAGAGATTATATAGCGCCCTCGCAATGTGTAATCACCTGTAAAAATGTTAATTGTCTGAAGACAAAACATGATCCAATGTCGACAAACGACTTCTCTCCCTTTTGGAAGAAACAAAACTAAGTACAAATGCAGGTATGCTTCCCACTCCAGATAGGAATTGAAATAAAGAAGCATGAAAATGTATGATGATGTCCCTAAAATCTACTCATGTGTCACTAAGACCTTGGAAAATTATGCCACAAACCAATCAAGAACATGCCCAATCATAATAGAAGGTGACAAACAAGGTACCACTAGAAACTGATCTTGAACATTATCCAAAGACAAAGATGGAGTGACAACAGTTGTACCACAACTATCATCAAATAGGAGGGATATACCCTCAATCTGTCTTCCAAATCAGAAATATGAGATTCTATGAACAAGGAACTAATGTTCAACATATAAGAATCCCAATCAGGAAGATAATAAGATACTAGTTGTGATGAATCACTGGATGTGCTCAATGAATCACCACCAAAAGATGAATGGTCATGCTGAACAGGAATGATAGGAGCCTCAATCAATGACTCTGCACAATGAATCACTAAAGGTGAAGGTACATAACTGTACCTGATGGAGAAGAAGGAGTTTCTAAAGAACCCTCATCATCCTCATCTGAAGATTCAAAGTATTCCAAAACTTCAAACTCTTGCATAGTAGCATGATCATAGGGTATCCTATCTAAAAAATAAGAGGTACAAGACAATTTGAAACAAGATCATCTAGGAATAACTGAGTATCAAGATCTCCATGTATTTCCCAAATTTTAGTCCAAAGAATATGAGGACACTCAAAATGATCAATAGCATTCAAAGTGGCATCATCAATATGCATTGCAATAACTCCTATGACATTATCCCTTTTGTAATTCCATTCAAATTTATTACTACTAGTACGAGGAAGGGGAACAGTATTATATAAATGTGGCAACAAATGAAGCCATCTGAGATGTTTTATGATACCATCTCTCCATTGTTTATAGTTTCTCCTTTTCAACATAATCACAAACAGGTTGAAATGAAAACCCCATAATCAACTATGACAAATATCCAAGAAAATAGGATAAAGTTTTGTACCTTGAAAAAAAAGGAGGCAAAAATATAAGGGGCCAAATGAGGAACTCACAATTTTCCCTCAAAGGCAAACCAGCCAACATAAGCACCAGAGCCCTCAAGTGCTACACAGACAAGTGCCTAGTCACCACTTCTCACAGCAACACGCTCAGGTATGAGGCTTCAAGCATATGAGCCTTTGTTAGCACTAAGATAAGGGCTGCTAGACTATTTGAAGGCAGAAAACTTTGCAACATTGCTAATGTGGGACTAAAAGTCCCTACCACGCCCAAAAGAAGTTGCGAGGGGCCCACTTTCTCATCACGCACAACATAAAAAGAAACCCTAAATTAATATTTGTTCAAAGAATTTATAATTGATCAAGTTTGATGTAAAATAATATATCAGGCAAAAAAAAACCTGAAACTCTATTCTCATATGCAGCAAGGGGCC